>PVJA010002189.1:0-110765 GCA_004027025.1 Myocastor coypus | reverse complement strand
AAAAAAAAAAAAAAAAAAAAAAAAAAAAAAAAAAAAAAAAAAACAGCGGTATTTCAGATCTCAACAGAACACAAAGTCAAAGGAGGAACAAGTTGGACTTTCATGGAGGATGTGCAACCTGAGTTAAAAATAGAGTGGGAATATAGGAACTATAGATTCAGGAAGCTGAGATGTCACTATCTCCACCCTGTATCAGGTGAAAGGTGATCCTAAGATATGAGATAAGTGGCCAGTAGGCGATTCTCAGCCCTCAGTGTTATTGATTATATCACAGAGTACCATTTGAATCACTTATTCCAACAAAATCACCACTTGAATACACTAGCATATTGTATAATCTTAACTCATGGAGTTCCCAGGAACTGTGACATTCTGATCCAGTGGATTAGATGCTTATTGAGATCTATGGCTGGTCTATGCCTGTAATTCTTGCCCACCTGGTAGCATACCTGGTCTTTCCCAGAGAGGTACCCAGAAAGTTCTTTCTGTTCAGGCTCTGCATTTTGGAAACCTTTGAAAAATATTAATTCTCATTTTTCATGTCTGCTTGGTTGAGCCCAGAGAATATCATGGAGACTGCTGGTGAAGGAGCTTGCTAGTACTTGCTATTAGTGACAGAGCTGGGATACCTTATTTTATATACTTCCGTTATTTTTGACTTTCCAAATTGAGCTGAATATGACAGACAATGATTTTCTTGAAACTGTAATTTGTGTCTACCTTTTTCTTGCCTGAAGTGTTTTAGCAGGAATGAAAGTTAAGAGATGAGGAACTTTGAACACTCACGGTACAAGCTCGGTTCCTTCTCATTCGTGCCACTCTTATTGAGTCCGTCCTACCACCCCAGGAAGTATACTATTTCCATCCTCATTTTTCACATGAGGGACCTGGCACAGCCAGGTTAATAATTTTGCCTGAAACTGTACCAGTAAGGAAAGAAAGGCTGAGGTTTGAACACAGCTCTGACTTCACAGTCGGTGGCCACTGTGCAAGGGACACTAGGGAGGTTTCTGCTAGAGCAAAAGCCCTAGTGTCAGCAATGTTATAGAGAGGCAAAATGAAAACCTTGGTGATCTTTTAAGGTCTTTTTTTAACCTAGACCTCACTCTCTTCATTTGTAAAATAACAAAAGGAGAGTGTATCAGACTCTGATTTACTAAATGGCTCTTATCTACCAGCACCTGTGTCTTTTTTCTAGCAGAATTGGACTGAGAGCAGTAGGCAATGGGAGAGCACTGGCTCTTGTCCTCTGAGGATGTTCGATCAGAGAAACAACACATCAATGAATCAAGGAGTTGAAAATAAATGGGCAAGAGAGGCCATCTATATTTTCTCAAGCCAATCAGAAACACATTAATTCTGGATAAAAAATACAGATAGTCTAGAATTTCGATCCTTAAATAGAAAGACACTGGGATCATCACATTTCTTCTTTGTAACCTGCCCATGAGGGCTTATTGGAGAACATTAAATTTGCAGTGTATGAATGAAAAAAACACTCTGGAGAGCACCTAAAATGTCATTGACCAATGGTCTTTTAGCACTGAGGCAAGAGGGAGTGGCCTTTAGAAGAAAGAATGCAGGTATATTAGTTTTCTGAGGCTGCTATGAACAAAGACCATAAATCAGGTGACTGGAAATGGCAGAAATTTGTTCTTTTATAGTTTGAAAACTAAAAGTTCAAAATTGTTAGTGTTGATGTAGTTGGTTCCTCCTGAGAGCTGTACAGGACAATCTGTCCCAAGTTTTAATTCTGGTGTTGGTGTTCTGGTTTTATAGATCCATCGCTTTATTACCTAAATTTATTTTATTGGTGCATTTTAGAGCTACAGAATGATCAGATTCATCGTATGGAATTTGAACCTGCACGCAATATACCCTACTTCTTCTCCTTCCCCTGGCCCCTCCCCTTCCTTCTCACTGTCCTGACATACCATCACACCTGCCACACGTTACTAGTCACAGGCAACAACCCAGTACAATGTGGGAGGCACAGGATCTAACCACCAGGAGACAGGGACCACTGCGGGCCATCTCGGAGTCTAGATCGAGAGGAGGAAAGAAGTCTCCTCTTCCCTCTTCCCATGGAAGACTATTCTCCCTGATTCCTCCTTTCTGCATTTTTTCATTCTTTACTTTTATCTTCTATTTCCTTCCCAGCACATAATTGCTAATTACCTACTGCACAGGTAAAAATCACCTGAGTCAGAGAACATTTGCTCACAGCCCTTGCTCGAGAAGCCCACAGGTGACTGTCCCTGATGTAGCATTCTAACAACTACACAGATTACTCTGGGGCCAAGGGGAAGAAGCAAGAAGGATGCAGAGATTTGGGGAAATCTCACAACAGAAGGTGGCATCACTCAGAACTAACCAAGAGATTCGGATAACCAGAATCAGCTTCAGGGAGAAAGGCAGAAATCAGAGATTTGCTGTGTTTGTGTGGAAGGTGACTTCCAAGAACTCCTGTGCACTCTGGGCTTCAGCTCAACCTACAAAATTGTGTTACTTCCTTGCTTCTAGAAACCCTCTTGCCAGCACAGAGGGTGCTTATTGGCATCTGAGCAGGAGGCCTGGCAGGTCTGAGCTGCAGCGGTATGTGAGCTCAAAAGCTCAGCGCAGCTCTGGGCAGGTGGGGATTGCAATGGTCTGGTCTCAGAGCTGTGGATCAGATCAAATCCAGACCTTACTTCTATCCCCACATCAGCCAGCCCTGCTGGAGCCCAGCCAGGCAGCACCATCGATCCCAGACTGTGCAGGAGAGCCTTTGAAATACTACTGCTTCTTCCTGGGCCTGTTCCCCTCGCCCCCATGGTGTCATTTCCAAATCCATTACATTCCAATGGCTTTGGGATCTTTTAATTACATGTGACGAAACCTTGCTGTTGCTGGAATTAGACGGTCTGTGTGGACAATTTATAGGCCTCGGCTTTCACGCAAGCAAGGTAATAAATAACATGAAATGGGCCCTTCAGTATTAAAAACTTCAGAGCTACCCACTAAGCCATGACAGAAAAGGAAAAAAATGAAAAGGGTAAAAAAATAAAAAAACAATAATGTCTGTGTCTCATATGTTTAAAATACTATATGTGAAACAGGGAATGTCAAAAATATGGGGTGCTGAGCAATAGGCAACTCATAAAATTTTATCTCTGGTATGAGGATTTCCAGCCATATAATGAGGCCTTTCCTTTCTTTTCTTTTTACTTTTTTTTTTTTTTTTTTTAATTCTGGACACTTTGTGCCTGATGAGGTGACTGAAAGGGCAGGTGAACTGGCACACCCAGTTGGGGCTGCCCTGGATTTAATGACAGGGTAAGGGCTCCAGGGTAAGACAGTTCCCAGTCCCCAGGTCCCTGTTCAGACGTTTCCGCAGGCCCCTGACCAACTGCATTCCCTCTCTCAGTCTTCAACTCCTGCTCTCTTCTGTGACCACGCTGCTTCCTCAGCTCCATCCCACTCAGCCACATTTTCCAATACCCAGCTCCCAAGCCCTCCTCTAAACTTGCATAGCACCTAACTCAAACACCCTGGCTGGAGCAGGCTCTACCTGTCTTGCCTCATTAGTGGCTCCCTGACAGATGGGGCATCTGCTTTCCTAACTTTTCCCTTTTGACTCCTGACAAAGTTGCCTAAGTAGACAGTGCAAATTCCATACCCTTGCTCTTCATAAGTTCAAAATAAGGAATTCAATTTGGGTTCCAGAGAAACAAGAAATAGCCTGGGAAAATAAGGGCCTAGGGTTGGAAAGAACAAAAGCTCAGATGCTTTGAGCACACCAGGGCCTCCTCCAGCATGTAAACAACTTGAGTTCCCAGGCCATCTTAGACTCAGGGATGTTGAGGCTCCTCAGCAGTAGGAGTCTTTGGTCCTCTAGCCAGTGTTACCACATTCCCTTAATTCAGCAGGGCAGATACATGCATATGAATATCCATGCTAGTCCATATCTACAACCGCTACCAACCCTTCATGAGCCAGTCCGGATATTTATTAGCACACATTGCTTCTTTATTTCTCTAGGCAAATGTTCCAGACTGAAGCCCACTTACAGGCATCAAGCCAGCCTTGACATTGGCCACTCTAGAACTAGGTGCCCATCCTAGTGCATGCATCCAACTCAAAGGAGAGGCTTACAGTCATTAATCTCGCGGCTTGCAGCAGAAAAAGTCACGAATTAGACCTCCAAAGAAAAATGGAGAAAGCACCAGCTTTCTTGAGGTTTATAAACTAGAATAGTCCATCCAAGAGCCTTTAAATTTTGCCCAAGTGTAATAAGAAAGTACCTGTAATTTTAGGCATGAGAAATTGACTGACCTAAGCACCAGACCTAGCTGTTTGGCAGTCATTAAGCAAATAAACATTTTGGATAAGATCTAGATTTTTAAACTTGAAAGAGGGGAGAGGTTTGGCAATTGAGAGCATGGGGTCATAGTGTGTAGTGTGAGCCTCATTAAATAGTCTCCCCCCAAGCAGAAGTCATGGACACTCATTTATTGATAAGTTCCCCATATGCCGAAAGGGGTCTTACACAAAATAGGCACTTACATGTTGAAGGAATTAATGTAGAAATGCAGAGACCACTCCTTGACAGCAAGCTAACTTCTTTCACAGATTTTACAAGGTGCATCTGTCCTAGGGGCTTATTAGATGAAAGAGAAGAGGGCTTTTGCTTCTGAATCCCTTAAGCCTCAACAACCAGAAAGCCTAGTTTAAATTTCCAGATCTCTCATTGAAAATAGCCTCTGGTACTGTAGTATAAGTATGTTTCCCATTTAATAATAATTTTCTGATCCATTTCTGGGCTCAGAATTCTCAAGGGGCTAAGAACTGCAGTGACTGGCTTTGGAAATCCCTGTAGAATCTGGGATGGCCATACCCTAAAAGTCATCCCTAAAGACTGCATCTCCTGAAGAGAGGTCAAGAGGAAAGCAGAGAATCAGAGTAATTTAGCAAACTTACGGTCTTAGGCAAGGCGTTCAGAAAGAATTTGGTGGGAAATGGAGAAAAGAAGTTGAATGGAAGATGCTGAATGTGGTTGCAACTGAAAGCTTCTGTCTGCCTTGTATGTTTTAGTCACTTTGTGAGGTTTCTTCAGTATTTGAACAATGATTATATTCATAAAGATGGATCCTGTAAAAGAGAAAAAAAGAAAATGAATTCATGAAAATATTAAGTAAAAAAAAAATGAATTCTATTTTCCCACTTATTTATATCTCAGAGTCTCAAAGGATCTATGAAGTATTGCCCAGTGGATCTAGAAAGTACCTTAGAGGTCTATTCCAAGTCTCCTGCTGTATGGATAAAACATATGAAAACAGAAATCTGTTTGTGTCTAGGTGTCCCTCCCAAAGCCTCATACAGTCATGGGGTGGCTTCTAGAATTTGTGATTAATTCTTGAGCCAATACTAGAATGAGGGGTATGAGTGCTACACCTACCTTGGGGCAGATAACCTGTGAACAAATGTAAAGGGGGGAAAGAGGCCATCTAGCTGCTGCAGCTGCTGCTCCTCCCTTGGGTCTTTGCTGCTTTCCACTGCCATGACTGGCTGCCTTCTGCCATGTGCCACTCTGCCTTGGAGCCAGCTGTGTATGGACTGAAGCCTCCACTAACTGGGAGCTAAATAAGCTTTCCTTCCTTCATTTCGGACACCTGGTATTTTGCCCCAGAAGTGAGTGAAAAGTAACCAACACAAAACCTAAGATTGTGTTTTCTTCAGTGGGAGAGAGTGGGGCAAGTGAGCTCTACTGCTGTTGTCCCAGTCTACAGCATAGCCTCTGACCCCTGAGATGTTATTAATATTTCATGTTAGTTCATTTTTTTCTATTAATTTAATTATTTTATTTTCAATCATTTTGTTGTCTGATTATTTCATGTTATTTAATATTATTAATATTCATTAGGGAACGTTCTGGGAAACAAACTCAGGACCTTGCATGATAAGCATGTATACTACCACTGAGCTGTGCCCTAACCCCTAATAGTTGCTGTTAAATTGACTTAACTTACATTTAAGAAAGAAAATAGCTTTCTCCAAGATAATACTGGTGTATCAGGGTCTTAATGCAAATTAGATATATGTATACATATGTACTATATAGGCATAGAGTAATATATGTGGCATTATAAAATGCCATGACATTATAATTTATTTTATACTATGTACATATATCAAAATATACACATAAAAACATTAAAGTTCAATGTAGGTCACCATAGATAGTCTAAAGCATCTTGTATACCACTAGTGAGATATACTTGTCATTTGGAAGCTAGACTGATAACTATACAATCACTTCCAGTGTTAACATTCTGTGAGAACTAGAGAAAACATTCCTCAAATTCATTTGAAACTAAAAGATACCTAAAATATCAAAAACAATTCGCTACAACAAAGGAAAAGCAGAGGATATCATAATGCCTGCCTTGAAATTATACTACAAAGCTACTATGATAAAAACAACATGATACTGGCAAAAATATCAGTTCTGAGAATCAATGAAATAGATTAGAAGATCCAAAAACAACTCCAAACACACGGAACCAGCTTATCTTTGACAAAACAAATACCTTTATTAGAAGAAAGATAGCTCTTTAAATAAATGGTGCTGAATAGTTTAGTATGATGAGCTGTAAGAGGTTTAAATCAACAGCCTCCAACATTGGGCATTTTTGCCAGTAACCCAAGGCAATTAAGGAACGTTGGACTATGTATACAACTACTTCCTCTCAGCTCAAAGAGAAGAAATTTTCTCTTTTTTTCTTTCCTTACCAATATTAATCAGAAAATTTATCATGCCTACACCCTGTGATCTGTATAACTATTATGAAGACAACAATATGCAATGTGTCAATTATTGCCAATTTATTACTACTGTGCTTTGAAACTATTATATTATTTCTTATTAAAAGCAATAAAAAAGAAACAAATAAATAAATGGTGCTGAAAAAACTGGCTTTTTGCATGCCAAAGACTAAACCTAGACTCATGTTTTTCATCATGTACTAAACTAAAATCAAAATAGATCAAAGATCTAAATATTAAAACAGAAACACTAAGTCTGCTGGAAGAGAATATAAGCAGAACTCTTGAAGATATCGGTGTAGGCAAAGATTTCATTAACATAATCTCAATCACACAGGAAATTCTACAAAGAATCAACAACTGGGGTCTCATCCTATTAAAATGTTTTTGCACAGCAAAATAAATCACTAACAGTGTAAATAGACAATTGACAGAGTGGAGAAAAACTTTAGCCAATTGTCCTTCAGACAAAGGACTAATATCTAGAACATATAAAGAAATGAAAAAAATTAGATCCCCTAAATTTAAAGACTCCATCCAATAAGGGACATCTGAGAGGAACACATACATCTCAGATGAAGAAATACAAGAAGCAAATAAATACAAAAAAATATGTTCAACATCACTGGTCACCTGAGAGATACAAATAGAAACACTGCTGAGATTCCATCTCACTCCTGAAAGATTGGCTACCATAAGGAAATCAAGCAATTGACCAGTAACAAATGCTGGAGGAGCTGTGGGGAAAAAGGAACGCTGCTCCACTGTTAGTGGGAGTGTAGACTAATACAACCACTGTGGAAATCAGGGTGGAAATTCTCAAAAAATCTAGGATTAGAGGATCCCTTTGACCTAGCCAATACCATGCTGGGTATTTTCACGGAAGAATTGAAAATATCATACCATATGGATATATGTATACACATGTTTATAGCAGCACAGTTTGTAACAGCTAAATCTTGGAAACAACCCAAATGTTTATCAACCAAGAAATAGATAAAAAGATACGTTTCTCTTCATGTAGTAGAATAGTACTAAGTCATAAAGAACAATAAACTTGAGACATTTATAGGTAAATAGATGCACTTTGATATTCTTAAATTAAATAAATTTAGCTTACGTGTATAAATATCACCCTGACTTCCTGATGTGAAAAACTGGAAGAGTAAACAGGACCAAAATATACATTAGATATTGTGAAATAGGAAGAAATTGTTCAAAAGGAAAGAGAACTAGGGAAGGGGAAGGAAAGAATGGGGGGAAAATAAAAGAAGGGTAAAATGGAAACAGCTTGGTAAATAAAGGAGAGAAGATGGGTGAAGGGAGGGGAGGAGAATGGGGAAAAGGAGGGCATCAAGTTCTATACAGGTAGGAATTCCTTAGACGATGTGACCGTTATGCACATCTAAGTTATACCAATAAACTTAATCGTTTCTTTGAAAAAGATTACCTAGAAAGAGACTATGTTGTGTGAGCTTGGCCACGTGTGGAATAATTTTTCTTTTTCTTTCCACTTCCTAAAACATGATCCTGCTCAAACGCATGCTTTTGCAGAAGTTTTGCGCAGAAAAGAACACAGCAGGGCCTAAGACTGCTGTCCTTACCAAAGCCTGCTCATTTGGTTGGCTTCTGGTTATATCCGGGGACTTGGAGCTTAGTAGTTTTTGAGTCATTGTTTAACAATATGCGTACCTCATGGTTCCCAACATGTCTGTCTAAAGCACGTAGTTTATACTGAACACCTACATTCCTCTTCCTGGAGTCCAGAACATTGAGATGTGCTGGGCAGACCATCCCTGTATGGCTAGCCCCCAGTAAAAATTCTGGGCTCTCTATTACACTTCCCTGTAGACAGTACTGTACTGTCACAATCCAGTGATGCAGGAACTAAGGCATCCTATGTGACATCTCTGGGAGAAGATTTAGAAGCTTGTGCTCCGTTTCTTCTGGACTTTATCAAGTGGTCTCTAACCCTGCACTAATTTCCCTTAGGTAATTCCCATTGACTATCATAAATGACAGCCAAAAATACAACTGTATACTGAGTCCTGTACATTTGGAAGTGAATGATTAGACTTGGGGTGATCTTTGTGGCCCCATACACAACTTCTTTCCCTGACTGGCCCAGGCTCTAGTGTCTCTTCCTGTCCTGAACTCTTTCAGCACCTTTGTGTTTTGTCAGTCAAAGCATCACTAATAATATGATATATATCATATATATATAAACATACCACTAGTAATATGTCTCTTGTTCATTAAGCTTCTATAAAATCAAGGCCTACAACTTTAAATTTTGTGTATGCCTAGTGCTATTTGATTTATAATAATTGTTCTGAATTTCTTTGTTAAATCAGTACAAACAAAACAAGAGTTGGGGATGCACTATGCAGTTATTGTAAAAATAGTTTTGAAAATAAAGGGAAGCAAATAAAATCATCCATGAGTCTCAACTTGGGCAAATCATTTTGACCCCTTGGTTCCCCGGTTCTCAACCTGTGGGTCGCAACCCCAGCGGGGGTCGAACAACCAAATCACAGGGGTCACCTAAAGCCATCGGAAAATGTTATTTATTTGGAATTACAGTTTTGAAGTAGCCACCAAAATTATTTTTTGGTTTGGGGTCACCACAACATGAGGAACTGTATTGCGGGGTCATAGCATTAGAAAGGTTGACAACCACTGCCTTGATTATTCATCTTTGTAGTTCTTTTGATCCATAAGTAGCATGTATAAAAATGATATCAAGATTTGTGGAGCTAGCATTTTTTATTCAGTATATCATAGACATGTTTCCAGTTTAGTAACTGTATTTTAGTAGTTATATAATATTTTACTATAGGGCATATTCCAAACTGGTGATTCTCAAAGTAAACTGCATCTATAAACATGCCTTTTTGTGTAGCATATCACTAACCTACCCATGGCTTGCAAATAATTTCTTAGAACTAATTGTCAGTCTTAAGTTTGGGAGACCGCACATAAATTCCCACATTTTCAGCTTTTCTTCCCCCCAAAATGGGCATTTCACATTTTCGTTGGGTCACACAAGTGGAGTTGGGTGGAAGTTTCCAGTGCCCTCTGTTTGCCACAATCCCCACCATTCCCTGAGGCCTCCCTAAAGGATAATTGAGGGTCAGTTTCTATTCATCATGCTGTGGACTGATTATCTTCTACAATAGTCAAATAAAAGGTAAAATGTTTCTCATCCTCATTCATCTATCAAAAAATAGAGCAAAAGAGACAAGCAAAAAAGACACACATTTCAAATAAAAGAAAGGGGACACATTTCGGCAGTGCCCACACTGAAAGCTCAGGGTGCACGGGAAGCTCACCAGAAACCTGCAGGAGTTTTTACTTATCAAGAACCATGCCACAGCATTAAGTACTGTGACACACTGCACAAACCACCATCCTGATGCAGTTCAGTGTTTCCACCTTACATCATGCTGCCTTGATAGCATCTTACCTTCACAAAGATAGGTTTCCATTGGTTGCTGTTTTAAAAAGCAAGCACCAGAGGAAAATAAACAGGAGATAAAAATAAAAAGTAAAATAAATAAATGTGAGTGCACCTGTCCAATCAGATTCCAGATTAACTAGCTAGTTAATGCCCAATAGCCACACATATACTATGAGTAAATAAGTATGTATGTTTAAGAATTAAATATAAATTGATTTTTTCTTCCAACTTCAGTGTAATATTTTTCAAATATACTGAGTTGTTACAATATGAATACTTAATGGTTTATTTGGACCTACAAACTAACCATGAGACACTTACTTTGACCTAAGCATGCTATAATACTATTACTGAGTTACTAAGGGAAACGTTGATGCATTCTCTTAGAGTTACATACATTGTGCTGATGGCTTCGCTTCCATTTGATCTCTGTCCACTTGGCCACAATGTCTGGAGAGTGTAATGACTATGTTCCTTCTATGCACAGATGAATCCCAAGTTATGATGTCCCCACTTGTTTTTTTTTTACTTCAAGGTGGTGCAAAATCCCTATACACTCAATAGAATCTATACTATGATACTTGAATTTGTATCTTTTTCTGGGCTAGCAATAGATCTCTTGCTGTCCTGGGCAGCAACAGCAGCAAGTCACAACTCCCAGTCAGTCACCCAGACTCTCCAGTGTGCACTCATGTTCCGTAGGCTGTCTACTAAATGCGCTTTCAATTTACAAAAGGGTTTACTTGGACAAAACATCATTGTAAGTTGAGGAGCATCTGTGTGATAAGCTGGTCCACCATCGCTGTGGTATATTATATTGTTTTTCACTGTTTAACAAAAAGAAACATCTGCAGAGCTAATCTTATCTACATTTAAGATAATTTCCTATTCTAAATTCCTAGAAGAAGATAACTCCTCCTAAACTAGAGATTATCCAAGTTTGGGAGACTGTCAAAACTTCTTTCTGGAATAATTCAGCCTCATTTGAGAATCCTGAAGATAAAGCAGGCTGTCTGATTTTCAAGCATTGCTGAACAAGACATGGGGACTGAGTCGAGCCTGACTTCATACAATCAAATCAGAGGGGCCCTCTAAAAGCACTGAGCTATGCTTTACTTCTCTTTGTCTGAGAGTGGCTCGACCCCTAATACAGCCTCTAGAAGGAGCAGTCAATACCACTACAAATGAGGTCTCCCTACAAAAGGCAGGGTTCTGGCCAGTTCTACAAATATCCACCAGATCCCTGAAAGTGATTGATCTTGATGCCAGAATAATTTCAAATCCACCAGTGACTAGTTGTGAATTCTTCACACATGACTTAAACTGCCATGCCTCAATTTCTTCAACTATATAATGGGAATAAGAATGGCATCTATTTCATAATGTTGTACTCAAGAAAAAAGTTGAGATGATTTCTGTAAACACTTGCCACAATTCCTAGTGACTACCAAACTCTCAGAGATAGGCACTAATGTTATTTCTTCCTTTGAACACTGTTAGCCCTCCCAAAGCAAGATCCCAAGTAAAGGTGTAGCAGGAGAGGTCAAGCCTACCCCGCTGTGGTCCTAACATACTGTTTCTGAGCCCTTCTGTGAGCAAATAGCTCTTTATAACTGCTTGCTGTTAGGGTACTGGCCAGGGTGTCATGGGCTTCTTCTTGTCCTAAGTAGCACAAGACAATAAATCAGCCAGTTCTTGAAGTTATGAAATCAGGAATATTGTCATTTGTACAAAGAAAAAGCAAAATGAGAAAATAGGCAGATGACTTCGGCCTAAGGAGCATCATGTGTTACTTCGAACATCAGAGAATCCAGCCCCCCCCCCCACCTTTAACATGGGCTCTAAGAAAGAATTTCCTCAGGGACATTCAAAACCTAACTTTGTGTCCTGGCAAAGGTCTGCACCCTGAACCCTGTCCAGTTTCCCTCCTCCTACTGTACCTCCTACTCTGGCTTCTAGGGAATCTTCAGCCAAGAGGGCTGTAGGTAGGCAGCAAGGCCATTGCAACAGGGCAAGAAAGACCAGGGCCATGTCTGCATGTGCACAATGAGGTCTGGCTTTGTGACCTGTGCTGGTATTGGTGGGTCTCAGCTAGGAGCAGAGCTGCGTCCACATCTCTTCCCTGCTCCCCCTGGTGATGACTTGGTGATCCTGGTCTTAGTCTCCTTGATCCTCTTCCAAGTCATTCTTACAATGGGAAAGAGAATGACTATGAGATGATAAAATAAAATGGCCTCCCTGAAAGCAACTGATAAGATACTTACGTGACATAAGTATGAGAAGTTTTAACTAAGAAGCTGAAACCCACCATATACTGATCTATTCCAGGAAGACTATTGGAAAACTTACTTAGGGAACTAAAAAGCAGGTCTCCAGCCTCCTCATTCAGTGCTCTTTCCACTCTTCAACTGTGACCTAAACAGATCCAAGGTGCAGGATGCTGTTTTTGAAAATACATGTCCTGGATGACAGGCTTCAGTATCTGCAGCTGGTGCTGTGAAGGGGCTCGGTGCATCTAGATGAAAAAGAAAAGGGACCCTGAAGTGCACACAGAGACTGGCACTCCTGGTCAGTTCCACAGTGCAGCCACAGCCTAACCTCTCCCCAATCCTCCTCCCGTGCTGCCAATTCTCTGTGCTTTAGCCCAGGACTTGGGATGTGAGTTGCTGCTTGAACAGAAGTAAAATGGTCCAAGGGCGAGCAGTGTGATCACAAGGGGCTCTTTCACTATTCTCTTGAGTACAGTAAATCAGAAGCAGGGCTTCTGGTCCATCGATGCTCTATCCTCAAGGGAGACATAGAGTCAGTGAACTCTGATAGCCCAAGAGAAAGGTTGTGATATGCTGGGCCCACAATTTATGCAAACAGCTGATGCTCGCTTGTGCCACAAGCATGGCAAGGCCAGAGCCAGCCAACCTGTGGGAAGCAGCTAGGAGAAAGTACAGAACAGCTGCCTCCTCAAGTCCCATGTGCCACCTCTAGGTGGCCTGGGCTCTGCATTCCCCAGACAGGAGGCAGCTTGTCCTGGAGACACCTGTGAGCATGAAAAGGAAAAGGCAGGGAAGCTGAGGACGAAAGTCATTCTGTCGCACTGTCTCAGTTCCTCTTCTCTCATTGCTGGGACAAATACCCGACATCCAAAATGAAGGCTGGAAAGGCTTATTTAGCTCACAGTTACTGGAGGTTTCAGTCCATATTCAGCTGGCTCCAGGGCAGAGGGGCACATGGCAGAGAGCAGCAGTTCATGGAGGCTGAACAGCAACAATGGCAACAGACCAACAACGGCAACTGAGAGAGTCTGTCTCTCTGTCTCACTTATATGACATTCAGGCTCTCTGCTTCAGGTTGGGCATACCACTCACACCCAGAATCCTAACAGTACTAAAACCTATAATCCCAGTGAATCATGACTTAATCTCAAACTCTAGAAGTCCCTGCCCCATGACTGCATGAGGCTTTGGGGGCACAACTAGACCCAAACCATAACACTCACTTTGCAGAGGAGAATGGGCAATTTGTTATGCTTAATGAGAAATTCCATCACATGTGGAGACCAAACTGCAGTGGAATGAGGCAGATTACCATGGGAGGCCAACAGACACCCTTCCTCGAGTTTGTATGATGGGGGAATCTGAGAGAGAAGCCACTGTCCCCATACATCAGGGTAGACAGCCCTTGCTCTTGTGCTGCCTTCTATATTTCAAGGCTCTTTTATAGCCATAGCCATGGTTGGACCTCAGAACCAATGACCCACAGAAGTAGGTGGGGCTGGTATTATTTTCCCTCTTTTTCATGTGATAGGACTCAAACCCAAAGGAATTTAAATTATCCCAAGTCACAAAGATATACATAGCTGTATCACTTGTTTTCAAATGTTTGCTATATCTTTTTTTTCTTTTTCAAAAAGGGGCACAAAGCAAAGGCAACTGGGCCGCTATACTAAGCTCCATAGAAAGGTACAAGACAATTTGAGATCCCACTTCAGACAGAGCAGATCAAACTCATGGATTTGGATAGGAAAATGCAGGCAAATACATCCACTGACTTGAATAATGACTGAGGAGACCTGAGATGGAGGCTGTAGCTTCCCTGCCTTCCCCCTGCCCTTCTGGGACATCCCCACGTTGCCCACATCCCCTATGCCTCAGCCACACAGAGCAACCGCTGCTGGTCCCCACCTACTCCAGTTCTTCCCACTTCCATGCTTGGTGCATCCCCTTTCCAAACTTTCACATTCAGATACCAACGTTTTAAAAACCACATTGCTTTAAAATCTCATACTGAGTTAACTGCTCCTTCCATCAAAATCACTTTGAAATGTTTCTATTTCTCTCAGCCATCTCCTCCACTAGACTGAGCTCTTTGGAGGTAGGGACTGTATCATATCCACTCTTGAACCTGAGTAACGGTCAAATTTCCTGGCACTTACCAGGATCCCAACAAGCAGATGTGTATTAAGTGGATGGTACAGTCTGCATCATTGCCTTAACACCACCTGGGCATTGGGTGGATAGGGGGCAGGATATACGGACCCACACTGCACTGCACAAGGAGACATTTGGTAACGCCCATGAACTATACTGAACTCTGACAATTTTGTTGACACTAAGGGAGTCCAAGTATGGTGAAAACCTGAGGTGGTCAGCAAAGGATCTTGGAGCTGTGAAGGAAAAAGCAATCAGGGGGCACGCTAAGACTGCTGGGGCCTCCTTCTGAGGTGAGTCCTGTGGCTACACAATCAATATGAGACACAGTCACGGTTGTTACCAGCTTGAGAGGTACAAAGACAGCATAAATGAGGCAAGTAGAAGAAAACTGAAGCCTAAGTGCTAAGGCGCTGGCAATGGGACTGTGAAGATTTTAGACAAAAAGGCGAGAGCAATCAGAAAGACTTCCTGGGGAGGGAAACACTATTTGAATGGTGGATTTTATTTAGGTATAGGAAGGCAAATGTCCCCAGAATAAGGAACAGCCATAGGCCTGGAGCAAATAACCAATACGGCTTAGAATAAGTAACATCTATCTCAGAATGCATCCTTATAAATTCCATCTCCGACATGAAAAAATGTCACCTTCCTTCACACCCAAGGCACTGATTTTTTTTTTTAAATAAGGAGATTTAAAACAAAAAAGAAAAGAACTCCAGATGGATTTTAAACACAGTGGGGAAATGGGCGGTGTGAAGTCATATGGCTATTTCATCTGTATGTGGGTAAAAATAATTTCAACTCCCCGATACCCAGTACTGCTCGGAACTTGTGAAAACCTCTCAGAGAAAAGCTGCAGCATGATACTCACGGCGCAGAGCTGCAGCAGATGGGGCTGAGGGCTTGGAGTTACCAACAAGAAAATATCTGCTGCTGTTGGGCACCAAAGCCCAGAGCACGTGGAGGGAGGGGCTCATTCCTTCTGACGGAGTTCTTCCGGGGCTGGGCCTCGGTGTGAGCCTAAACCTGAGAAAGTTCTCTGCTATCTTTTCCTCAATCCTGGAAGAGAAGAGAAGTGAGATGAACCACTTGAGAACCGTTAAATATGAAGACTGAACAAGGGAGAATGGGAAATATACAGAAGCAGGGAGCGGCAGGCATGTGGTCATGAAGGGAAAGTGCCTCCAGGGGGAGGAAGGGTAGCGGCTACGCAAACTGACACTGGTGGATGCTTGAAGACTGGGGCTTCACAGCGCAAGGCAGATTTTATCTGCCTTTACTGCGACTTATGCCATACCCCAGGGGTAAAAGGGGTGGCTTACATGGAAACTCACTCTGATATCTGCAGATCACCTTCTGGAACATTGATCTCTATCAAACTTGGCTATAACGGGTGATAAGAAGAAACAGATCCCCACAGGGAAGCAAGATGTGGCCTCGCTCTAGGCCCTGGAATCAGGAAGCAGCCAGTGTTGATTGATACCAGTTGAAGCTGTGCCTGTACTTCCAGAGAACCGGGGCTCAGTGGGACCACCCAGAACTAGGGTAACTGACAGGAACTGTGTCCACTCGATCTCTGATCCCAGGTCCAGGAGATCAAAGGTGCAGATAAAGGTGCTTGAGGTGAACTCCAGCCCAAGTCAAGGCAGGCGTTCTCTGCCTTGACTCCTAGGGCCTGGTGACTAGAGCCGCATTTGTTTATCGATGTGCACCATGTTTCCCTGGGCGATACGCCAGGTACAGGTGAATGGGAAAACAGAGAAAGTCGCAGCACCACAATGGAAAGGCTGAGGACACACTGTGGCATCAGAGGAAACAAGGTTCTGGATAGGAACTGGAGACCCAGAGGGAGACTGACCTCTTCGGCGAAAGTGGCTGGGTGGGGAGGGTATGGCGGCAGTGGAGTACAGCCCAGATCCTTAATGATAAACACAAACACCTGGAAAACTTTCTCCAGGTGATTTCCACCAATCCTAGGGTCAGGTTCGGGGATCTTATGGCCCTGTTGGCGAGACTGGGGCTCAGGACCTATTTCTAGCCTAAGGAGAATACGACTGTGCCTTTCTTTCCTTTTTGGGTTCAAACAAGACCCAACTGGCTGATGGACAATGGAGACCTTCGGGGAGAGGTGCTTCCGTGCAGCCAGGGCCTTCCTGTCCACTCTTTCTCCTGTCAACCCGCCTCAAGTCTGCTCTTTCCTTTTCCCTTCCCACTGGCCTTGTCTGTCTGTCCAAGTGGGCCTGACTCCCTCAGGTACCAGGCCCAGATGACCCATGCTGGTGTTCGCTGGTCCCCTTCCTTCCCCATGGCAACTGCAAGTACTTTCCAGATGGCAGCCCCTAATCTCCCTGGTTCTCCCACTGCCCAGGTGACCTGCCTCTTGCTCCCAAATGGCACCTACGCAGAATGTTGGGGTCCAGCAGCAATGGGACCATCAGGAACATTAAGAGAAACTCACAGTAACATTGGTCATGAGGTCAGCTATTCCCCAAAATCAAGGCAGACCAGGCAAAGCTAAACTACCCAGCACAGGAACTCAGCAGTGCCCATGGTTTCCACGTGGCTACAGGGAAGGGAACCCTCCCATGGCCTGGGCACCAAGGGTGAGTCTTTCCACAGTAAGGACAGTAAGGAACATGGGGACTAGCCATTGATTTGGGGATTTTTCATGGACTTCTGACTTTGCTAGAAGCATTGCTCCATGGGCTGGGGAGATAGCTTGATGGTCTAGGCACTTCGTGGCAAGCACAAGGGCCCAAGTTCAGTCCTGAGGATCACTTTCCATGCCTGCTCAGGAACCCCAGCTGCACTGAGCAAGCCTCCAAACCAGGGATGGTGGTGCACACCTGTACTCCCGGGGGAGACTGAGACATGAGGATCACTACAAGTCCAAGCTGTATAGCAAGACCCCATACCAAACAAGTAAAAGATTTTTTAAGAAATCATTCCATGATATTCTTACAAGATTTTAAATTAATTTTTACCTTATATTCTTTTTCAGAGAAGAATCACTTAGCGTTTTAGAGTTTTCTAAGCAAAGCCTTTCATTTTGTAGGTTTAGAAGTGAGACCTGGAGAGGTGAAGTACCCTTTAAGTGGCAGATCTGTGATCCACGGAAGACATGTGTCCATAGGCATCCTCCACCCTTCGCTCTCTCTTCCTTGGAGTTGAAAGACAAGGGACTCAGGAGAGTGCCAAGGCCCTACACAAACCCAGCATGCATGGGAGAGCAAGGGGCATCCCCAAGCGGCAGGGCAGCTATGATGAGCTTGAGGTTTGAGCCTCCATTCCCTGGTCCTCTCATCACCAAGGGAAGAGATGCAGGGGCTCTGTCATCACCCAGGCTCCTGTCCTCCCCTGCATTTACCGACTTTTGGCCCTCAAAGTCCTGAAGCTGGGGTACCCTTCATTTCACAAACACTGAACTATATTGTAGGCACACCGAGCACTCCCTGGACAAAGTTCCTGTTCACAAGAAGCTGGCTCTCTGGTGAGAAGATCCTGACCCAAACAGGAGTGATGAAGTCAGGTGGTGCCAAGTGCTGCTGGGAAACAAAACAGAGGCAAGGGATGAGTGCACTGGGGCAGACAGAGGCTGCTCTTGATGAGGTGGGGAGAGATGGTGGCTCCGATGAGCATCCGCCTGGAAGGCGGACAGAAGCCAGTTATGGGAACACACACTGCTATTCACAGCAAGTGCAGAAGAGGTGCAGCAGTCACTCCCTGGGTGGGTTTGAGGAACAGCAGGAGGCTGCAGGCTGGAGGGCTGAGGTAAGGAGATGCATAGCAGATGAGGTCAGGGAAGTGACCATGGCAAGGGTGGGGTTTGCCTCAAAGTGAGCCGGCAGCCATGAAGGTTAGGAGGACCTGTTACTGTGAAGGGCAGTGACAGGAGGACATGCTCAGTCTGTGAGCATTCTAGGTGAGGAACAATGGTGACATGGCCAGGAGAGACAGAGTAGGCCAGGATCAGGGGAAACCCCAGACCTTTCTGCATCAGATATTATTAAATAACCTCCCAGCCTGATAGCACTTTCCATTTTAGTAGTATCTATTGATCAGGTAAACATTTAATGCCCATTTGTTAAATGATTTACAACGCCCACATCCAGGAACATTTCTACACATGAGAAAAGTAACTGTACATATAAGAAGATTCTTTGCAGGCCCCCTATTGCAGCGTGGCCCAAACATAGACCCTAACACTTTGCTTCTCCCACTTCCTCCTTTCCCTGACCTGCCTAGGCCCTATTCTCTCTGCTTCTGTGCTAGCACAGGGCCCAGTAGTTCACCTGGGCTGAGGGAGTGAAAGGTAGAGATGATAACTGAACAGAGCTTCCTACCTTTCAGGTGATCCACAGCTGTGACTGAAAAGAGCCAAGATCAGCCTGAAGCTGTAGCCAACATCTTCTGTGTGCGCACTATGTGCTCAGCCCTCACTGCATTGTCAGGGACCTCTTAGGAAGAAGATAAAGGGAAGTGGGTGAAACCCCCAGGTTTAGTGAGCTGTCCCTGGAGATGCCATGTGTGTATTTCCAGCAGGACTTTCCACGCTTCACCCCAAGTAGTCAGCACCAGGTAGAAATATGAGACATTCTGAAACCATAGGCTTCAAGTCATCCCAATTAGTAAGGGACACTGGCGACCTCCACCTAAAAGGTAACATCATCTCTGACCCCAGGAGACTACCTTCCTTCCCCACTCAAGTAAGTTTCAGACCTTTTCTGTACTGTACTGTACTCAATAAGCATTTGTGGAATGCAAAAGCGCCATGCAAGGGAGCATTCCAACCTGAGAAGCAGCAGAACCATGGGATCATTCCAAAGGAGCTCGTGTCTTCGGAGCTCAATAAATAAATAAATAAAGCCAAAGGCTGCATGCACCCTTGGATAAATCACGCTTGATCTGAAGGTCAGGGGCTTCACAATGCCCCACTTCACTGAGGTACAAAAAGGGTTGTGGTACGGTAGAAGAATTTGCGGGGTATAATTATGCACCCCTTAGGCGTCCCTACTGCCTCCCGTGCAATGTGAAACAATGTGTCACAGTCCTGTACAGTCAACGCAGTAATTTACAAGAGTCAGCAATTCCACAGGGCAGGTAGGCCGTATTTCAAACCACGAAAGGGAGTTGGGGGAAGAAGGGGGAGCCAACCGATCAATTTACAAAGATCCTGCTTCTCTGCCACTCTGCTGACCTTTCAGGCAAGACCTAATGCCAATTAGCTCAGTTATAAAGTCCATAATTCTTGTGGGGAAGGCCGTGTGTAGCACATGATCATTTTACAACGTTTGCCCTAATTTGCAGCCCCCAAACATGGACTCCTGGGGCTCTGAGGTGGGGGCGGGGGAGTTTGTTGGCAAGCACAGGGAGCAGCTGGAAGGGATCACAGCACACAATTACTGTCTGCGCATGGCCACATCTGGAAAACAGCTCCTCTCTGGCTTTAAAACAGCATTAATGAAGAATGGAACTTTGTGCTAGGAAAGATGGGGTGGGGGCACTGGGGGAAATAAAGGGGGTACCCCTCTGCCCTACACGGTACAGATGAAAAGACAACAAAGAAAACAGCAGGCCTGTTATGAGACCAAATCCACCGAGGAGAAGAGAGTGCTGACAAGAGAGGGCCAGAGAGACACGGCTGCTCTAGGGTGATGTCTCTAATGCCCTCCTTTTTGCTGTCTGGAATCCTGGGCATCCATTCAAGCCTGGTCCTTTATGCACTGGGTGAGTAGACATTTATCTACAATGTGAGATGTCAGCAGTATTTAGAAGATTCCCTACTAAAAGAATCTATACCGCCAGCACCTAATTCTGACTCTGAGCACTCAGTCTTGTGGTCTGAGTGTCTATTCCATTGAGATGAAGGTGAAAATGGAAATCTGCCAGTGCCGTCAGCATACCAGGCACATAGTAGTTGCTTAATAAATGGTCACTGACTGACTGAACCCAAACTCAATGAACTGAATGAGTTATTTCATGACTGCAACCTGGTTAACTGACTGATAAATATCTCTGATTTCTGAGCAATCAATCTTACGTTAGGCCATTGATTCTCCAGTGTGAGTGCAGACAAGGGAGGGAAGCATATCTTTCACAAGAATTTATCAGGATACAACAGGAAAGGAAGAAAGGCTTATTTGTGATTTGGAAAAGAACATTTAATAGTATAATACAGTTTTGTGTGTGGAAATCCTAAGAGTCTGCCTTTGACTTCCCTGATATAATCTATGGAAAGAAGTGCTGAACAGCATCTCCCTGGCTAGAGCAGATTCATAACCCAACCAGTTCAAAACAGCCACTTCCCATCCCAGAAAACTTCAGATCTCCATAGAAAGAAGGAGAATTTATTTTATCATGGCTTGAAAAAAGCCTAAGCACCCTGAGCAGTCAGGTTTGTAGTCTCCGGCTCCAGTCTTCCTCTTTTGGTTGCTTACAGTCCCTTTATCATAACAGACCAGGTAATTTTGTCCCCATGGGCTAGGTAATCTTAAAGGGTCACCAGGATAAAGTCCAGAGACAATAAGGATTTAGGGGCCCAAGCCAAAGCCCCACCACCACCTTGCCTTTGTACCTGGCTCTCTCTGCCTGGTACACACCCTTGAGGGTGCGCACTAGTGTGGGAAATAGGGCCCACTGTCTCAGACTGCTACAACAGAGTGCTGTGGACCAGGAAACTTAGAACAAGAAAAATTTAGTGCTCATAGCTGCAGAGACTAAAAAAGTCTTAGGTCACCATGCTAGCATGGCCAAGGCCTGATAAGAGCCTCTTGTGAGTTACAGACTGCTGACATCTCTTTGTTGCACCCTTATGTGAAGGAAAGATTAAGGCAGGTCCCAAGGCCCTTTTTATTTATTTTTAATAGCACTCATCTCATTCACAAGATGAGTACACCCATCATGACCTAATCCCTTCTGAAATCACCTCCTAATGCCATTGCCTAAGGGGTTGAGGATCCAACAAATCTGGTGGGATACAAACATTCAGCCCATGGCACCTACCATATCATGTTTTATCTTGTGAAGATAAAAGAGACCAGAGAGAGACCAGACCAAGGCTTCTTTAGTCCCCATGTCTTAGTCATAAATTCTTTCACTGGTGCCCCCTATAGGCCATTCTTCAGGCCCCATTCAGATATCTCCAGTAGAGTATACAACTAAGATCTTTAAGCAGATCTAGGCTTAAAATGTCTGTTAAGCCTAGAAACTTTAAGGCTTCCTAGGCTACCCACCAGCTAAGTTATTATCGGTAGGTTTCTTAATTTTTCCATGCCTTGGTTTCCTTTTGTCCCATCCTATCTGACTCATGGGATTAGTGTAAATATTATATGAGATGTTGTGTGTCCCTGTGATTTCCCAGTTGTATAGAATTTCTTAATTACAGTTATGCAACACAATTTATATTTCAGTACCTATGGCCTAGTATGCATTCAGTGTGTAGCCAGGTTGAAAGATGAGCTGAATGTGCATTCCAAAAGCTAGGCAGCAGTTGCTTCTGGTATGGAGTAGAGAAGGCTCTGTAGGGAGAATGAGCAGTAACTGGGAAGGAGAGGGGGAAATCCCTAAGGCTTATAGGTGGAAAGGAGGTGGCAGTGAGGGAGCAAAGGATGGAGACTGGCAGCAGTGGGTGTCCTCAACTGCGGCATAGCAATAGATAAAGCCATTTAGCCTCCTCCTTGGGACTTGGATTCCTTGTCTTTAGGAAGGAAATGATATAAATTTGCTAGATGGCTGTGGTTTAAATGAAGAAAGTGTGCAAAAAGCATTTTCAACTTTTGGATGCTATCCAAATATATGGAATTCCTACAGCTTGTAGAGTAGGTTCTAGATGTGCTTAGTTCAGTCTAGCTGGAAGATTACATGAGTGAGTGGGTGGAATGAGCTCTCCAGGAAGGAACATGTGTTCACAGGTAGGCTCAGAGCTTTAGAAGCAGGATCTAGATGAGGGCATTTAGCTGAGACTTGGGGCTAGATTCTGGAAACCTCTGCTCTGTGATCTTGATGTAGATTACCTCTTGTTATTTGAAGGTTAGATGCCTTGAGTCAAGTATTCTCTCCACCAGGGCAGAAACCTTGGACTGAAACCTGGTCTCTGCAGCTAGCAGAGAGTTCTTGAAGTTGTAGCACTACAACAAGAGCCCAGAAATGAGCCCACTTCAAAAACAAAAGGGAAAATAAAGCTATCCATCCAGTGTTTGCCATCTGGTCTCTGCTGAGTTCAGCCAATGGCTGAACTTTTGTATTCATTTTGACAATACTGAGACAAAAATACATGACACTCACAATTTTAAAGGAAGTCAGGGTCAGTTTGGCTCCTGATTTCAGTGGGTTCAATCAATGCTCACTTGGCTCCGAAGCAGAAATCATGTGGTTAGAAGGCCTGGTGGTGGGAAGCCACTCAGCCCATTGCAGTCTTCTCTGCCCTAGAACAAAGTCAGGATTAGGACACTGATTCTAGATGTTTTTCACCTTTCCCATCATCCCTAAAACAAAACCTCCTTGTTCCCCACAAGCTCTTGTCAGGCATCCTTACAGAGAAATGAAGGGAGAACAAAATGATAAGTAACATGAGACATGAAATGTAAAGCAATCTTAAGAAATTGTGGCTACAGTTACTTTTCATCTTCTCAGCCTCTTCCCAACCGCTCCTTCTAGGGGTCTCAGTATCCTCCCGCTCCCTCTCTGTCTTCTTCCTTCTCTGTCTCTCCAGAGGCTGCATTCCCAATTATCACCATCTTTCTCCAAGAAGGATCCCTTTTACCCTAATTCTAGAAGTGATAAACAACTGTGTAAATCCATCAAGCTCAAAGAACACCAGGTTAAACGCTATTATTCTCATCCCTTCTACTTCACACCAAAAACAAAGTCAACTTAGGTCATTCGCTGGCACACAAATATAAAACTAAGACAATGTCTCTGTCATCAGGGGATAAGCAACAGCACAAGTTAGCATGTAGCCAACACTAAATAGAGCAGGACAGATTAGAGTACTGTGGACTGAGGGAAAGATATAAGGAATGAAGGCTAGGGCTGGAAGGACAGGGTCACCAGGAATGGAGGCCTAGGCTAGGCAAAGGGTTCTGTGGTTTACTATATTCTGTAAAAGCATGCATTGGGGAAATGTCCTGGGTGGGGAGCAGATCAGAAATGTGCAGCGTATATTTGGGGGACAGTAAAGAGGCCAGCCAAGGTGAATCAAAGCAATAGCCTACATCATAGGCAGCAGAAGGTGCTTGGACTTTACCTGGGGGTCAATCTTCCCTGGGTCAGCTTGAGCTGGGGACACTTCTCATGAAGGGAGATGGAAAAAACCAACAGCTGGTAATCCCAGTGCTGGAGAGGCTGAAAAGATTAGGATTTCTATGAGTCTGAGCTGTGTGCTGAGACCCTGTACTAAATAGATGACAAAAAACAACAACAACGAAGTATAAGGTGACTACATTTCTATTATTTTTAATTAATAGTATTTGGCAATAAAGCATCTATTGCCCTCAAACATTATGTGAAGAGACTTAAGACATCAGCTTTATTGTTATTTTTTGTTTTTATTAATATATATTTACAGTACAAATAGACTGTATTCATCATAGGGAGTTGGTACATGTACACAGCACATCTGATTTAAACAATTTGTTTAAAAATAATAAAATATGCACATTTTGCTTCTTCCTTGCTTTTAAAAAATTGTTAGTTTATATTTGTCCAGCTCTCCCTTTTACTTCCTCCCTGTGATTTTAAAACCTAAATTCAGTATCAATCAATGTGTGCATAAAACATTTCTTATCCAAATGAGTTCCACCTAAAGATGGATAGAAGCGTGTGTGTGTGTGTTTGTGGGGGGAGTGGGTGTGGGTGTGTGTTTCTGCATGTGTTTGTGTGTCTGTGTGGTGCTGGAAATTAAACCCAGCGCTTCATGCCTATAAAGCATGTATTTTATCCCTGAACTTTAATTCCAGACCTTTAAAAAATATTTTATTTTAGAACTGTTATAAATTCACAGAATAGCCAAGCGTGGTAGTGCACACCTGTAATCCCAGCACTCAGGAGGCTGAGGCAGGAGGATCAGTGTGAGTTCGAGACCAGCCTGGGCTACAAAAGTGAGCTCAAGGCCAGCCTGAACTGCATAGTGAGACCCTGTCTCAAAAGACTAAATAAATAAATAAATAAATAAATAAATAAATAAATAAATAAATTCACAGAATACTTCCAAACATTGTAGTGAATGACTACGTGCCTTATATTCAGTTTGTTCTATTGTTACTATCTTAGTATTAATGGTTCAACCTATCAAATTTAAACAACCTATTTTGATATACTAGTTTGAAATGCATTTTAGATTTTATTTAAACTTCAGGAAAGAAAGAAAGAAAGCCCAACAGCTGGTTTGTCTTTTCCCATGGCCCCAAACCCATTGCTCCAGGGGCCAGGTTTCAAGGGACATCTACCACTTCCATGCACATCACCCAGTAGATCAAGCAGATCATCTGTTGCCAGCAGATGAGGTGGGAAATGGCCCAGCTCTCATGGAGGCATCCTGCCAGTCTGTACCTCCCAATGCTTGGGCCCTCACCAGGCAAATCACCAAATGTCAGCAATATCTTATTTGCTTCAGATTTGTGTAGTAGGAATAAATCCAATGGAATTAAAAACTCTTGGGTTCCACCCCCATTTCCCTCCATCCCTCTCCAGCAGCTGCCACACCACCAGCCACATGTACGTCTCTCTCCTCCATGTTCTCCAAATTGTGCATTCATAATCTATAGAATGGTCCACAGCACTGCTTGATGTGGTACTGAGTTTTGCTAGATTTCATGTTGTTTGTTACTTGTCTTTTTTGCTCAGTATTTCTGTTTGAAGGAGAAAGATATGATTGAAGTCCATCTCCTTTACTTCATCTGCTCTATGGCAAGGCATCATGGTTCATATTTTCTCTGTCCATTCTCCATCAACAGACTTTGGTGTCAGATTTTTTTTCTTTTTTTATTTTTTTTTGATTCAATTTTATTTTATTTTGAAGCATAAAACCAGAAGGAAAAACAAATAGAAAAAAAGACCAGCTGGGCGTGGTGGCACACGCCTGTAATCCCAGCACTCGGGAGGCTGAAGCAGGAGGATTGGTGAGAGTTCGAGACCAGCCTAGGCTACAAAAGTGAGCTCACAGCTAGCCTCAACTGCATAGCGAGACCCTGTCTCAAAAAGACAAAAAAAAAAAAAAAAAGACCAAACCAAAGGAACATACAACAATACACATGTCACAGATTTTCAGAACAGGAGTAGCTAATTAACAATGGTTGTTATATTATCTACTTTACTGTCAAATCTGTTGTTCAGATTAACAGATATAGTTACATAAGATTGGACAAATAATTGAATATTAATACTTGCTTTCAAGAAATCTTAATTTTTCCTTTACCTTTTGTTTACATTTTAAAGAGAGTATAATAATTGATAAGACATTAGAAACATGCACACATAGAAGACCAAGATGAGAGATACTCACCCATGGGTTTTGTATTGTACACTGCTCTCCTCAATGTAGTTGCTCAGATTGCAGATATGAGCATACAGAATTAGTCAATGTGAAAATTCTAAACATTAACTGCTGTTTTCAAAGAACTGATGGAAATTCTTAGTACAATCATCTCAGTCATCCTGTTATATACATGCATGTTTTGCCCTTCTTTTTTTCCTATCTTTTCTCCTTTCTCTCATCTTTGTTGCTTAATCTATAAGTTCAGTTTCTTTTCATTTTACTATTATCTATTATACCTTTCAGGTCTTATTTACTCTTTCAGGTTCTTACACTAGGGAGACAATATGATATTTACACATCTGGGTCTGATTTATTTCACTTACGCATGTATCCTCTGGTTGCATCCACTTACCTATAAAGGCCTTGAGATTGTCTTTATAGCTGAGTACTACTCCACTGTATAAAAATACCACATCTTTTCCATCCATTCCTCAGATGATGGGCATTTTTGTGGTTTCCAAGACTTGCCTATGGCAAATTGTGCTGCTATAAACATGGGTACACATATATCACTATGGTGTGATTTTTCACTTAGATTTTATTTCTTCTATTTGAAAGATGCTGCCCTGATACCTTTGTACCTGTTTTCTGAGACACATAGTTCTTCCTCCTTGTGTAGAGAAAATATGAAACTCTCCACACCCACTCAAAACTAATTAGTAAGTACCCAAATGTGGATAAAGGACTCCAAACTAAGCATCTTGAGCTGGGTGTGGTGGGGCATGCCTATAATTCCTTCTCTCAGGAAGCTGAAGCAGGAGGATCACTATGAGCTCAAGGACAGCCTATGCTTCATAGCAAGACTCCATTTCAAAAAGACTAAAATAAATAAATGAAGACAGTGAATAATGCAAAGGATGAATACATAGGACTTACTGCCTGTAAGAGTTTATAGTTTAGCATAGAAACAACCTGTTATACAGCTGTTTTTAAAAGTATAGAGTAGTATAGACTCCCATACATAATGAAGAGATAATGTACACTTGCCTTGAGATAGGAAAGCTAATGAAAGGCAAAAAGATTAAGGGGAAATCTAAATCAGGAATGCTTGGAGATGCCTGTAATGCCAGCACTCTAAGAAGCTGAGGCAGGAAGAGCACAAGTCCATGCCAGCCTGGACGATTTAGCAATTTATCAAGATCCTATCTCAATATAAAAAACTAAAAGAAGGGCTGGAAGTTGTAGGCTAGTTAGGAGACCTTCAGTTTAATCTTCCATACTGAAAAAAGGAGGGAAGGGGGAATCTACATGAATGGTTTTCCAGGAAAGATTTCCTGAAGGAGTCTGACCTTGCTAGACACCTCCAAGAGCATGCATGAGCCAAGGTAAGTGGTCAGTGACAAAAAGACCAACAGTAGGAGCAAATGTCCTGGGCCTGTGCTAAGCATGGGCTGCGAGCTGTCAGCGTGGCCAGAGATGTGGGATGAACTTAGAGCCCTTCTCCCATTTCCAAAGCTGAGCTCAGCCCCACATTTGGGACAGTGTCCATGTGGCCTGATGCTGTAGGCAGCTGGCCCAGGTGGTATTTTTCCATTACCCTGAGAAGAGAAGTTTAGTCACTTGTTGATAGCAATGTGACCATTCAAGGAGAAAACAATTAAGGATGCCGAGTCCTGGCCCCCAGAGAAGAGGGAGGGAAGGGGGAAAAATTCTCCCTCGGGGGAATGGGGCCGGATGGGAAACGTCCAAGAGGGTAATTGGTAAATATTATTGTTTCATTCCCTGTTTGCCTGCTCAGTTCAGGTCCCTTGGCAAGTGGTGCATTTAAATCACACTGTCTGACTTTGGCAGGTTTAATTGAGTCGCCACTGAAAAAGAAATTATCCTTGTGCTATTAATTTTTATAGTTCCTCGGGGCTTTTAAAAAGTGTTTGGATTTTCTAGGTCTTTGAAAATGAAAACATTAAATTTTATTAAAAGGAAATGCAAGGTTGGGGAGGTGCTGCTGGCAGGGCACAGCCAGGCCCTGACAAGACGGTCTAGGCAGCCTCAGACCATATGCAAAGCTCTACCCCCTGCAGAATAAGAGGCAGGTGGTCATCAGGGACGGGCGTTGTGCACCAGAACCACGTCTCCACAGGCTGCAAAGGGGCACCTAACCAGTGCCCCCTCACACCCGGACGTTGCGTCCAGACTTTGCTGTCAGCCACCGGCTGGGAAGCAGCTGAGAAGGAGCAGGAGGCTGAGACACTGAGGAAACAAGGCCAGAACGCGATGGTGGGGCCCAAGACTATCTGACTGAGGAGGCTACCTCAAAAAGAAAGAACTCAAGGTTACAAGCAGCAAATTATGTCTGAAGGCAAAATTCTACAGTGGAGAAAAGTCACTACAAGCTACACGTTTTAAAAGCTGGCAAATTCCACAGGCACCACACCATCTAGAATAATGGACTCACATCTGTAATATTTTTCTTCTCTACTTTTTTTTTTTTTTTTTTTTTGGCTACGTGTACTTTGATCATCTCTTTAAATGACTGTGATTTTATCAGTATTAGTTTTTATAGAAGGAATGCAAAGATAACTCAGTCTCTCCTTTAATGAGCTGATTAAATTCTGCACTCCATTATTCACAGTTTGGGAAGGTTTCCTTCAGCTTTGCCATTCGTCAGTGATAATGCCATGTGAAGTTTCAGGATTGCTATTAACTTCATGAAAACCTCTGTCAAGTATCTTGTACATATGAGCTATGAGATTTCAGGGCATTTCAGCTTTTTTTTTATAGTGACAAATCTAAAATGCTCTTTGAATTTATGAAACTTACTAACCAGATTGTCATCGATGTCCTCATTGTAGTGGCATATAATGAGTTTTATGTTATCTCCGTCAATGTCGGTATTCCCTGTCAAATCAGCAAGACACTTAAACATGGGGATTCTGATAAATTCTGTGTCAGTATTCTCATCGAAAAAGGAACACGATGGATCGTGCATTTATAATTGTATTACTTTGCATGATCAAGTATATTCTTGACAAGACAGAACTTCCATTTTGACCAGGCAGTGATGAGAATCCTTTGCTTGCAATTTTTACATGCATGATGATTACAGTACCTTCTGGCTTTGTGCACCTCAAAATGTTTGCTTGCTTTCCACTATCCATGAAATTTCAGCATCAGATACCATGGGACACCTCCCCTGGGGTCTCCACACCTCTTAAAATTCCCTGTGACCCAACACAGAGGATGCCTGCACAGTAGTGTTCCTGGAAGCCTTTCCCACACCTCCAGAAATATGCACAGAGGGAACTAAGCACCACGCCAATCCAACACATCCCGCCAAGCCCAAACCAAACATGCCCCACATTTAGCTGCTCCTGACTGGTTTCCAAAGTGCCACCTCAAAGCCAGCCCAAATGAGGGAGGAATGGTGGAGAAAATCAGAGTTGAAAGGAGCCAGGATGCTAATAGACAGTGGCTCAAACAACTCACTTCACCAACTGCAGCACACACGATGACCCTGTCGGCACATGATGCTCAGAAACACCCTAAACTCAGAGCATTGTTAGCATGGCAGAAAACTTACTTCAGCACAGCAGCCAAGACGTAGGGAGCAGGACCCTGAACCTGACAGTGACAGCACATGAACTATGCAATTGGAGGACAAAAACAACACAGGACTATGAACAACCCAAACAGGAAGAGGAAATAGAAATGAGACACTTGGTGGGGCAGCCTTGAAGCTCAGACAAGCAGGAAAGGCTGGGGTGGGAAAGCCCAGGAAGGCAGGAGGTAGAACTTGAACCAGATGAAATTCAGACAGGTGAGAAAGAGTACACATGCGCATGTGTGTGTGTTCATGTGTGCATGGGTGCATGAGTTGTACTGTGTGTGCTTTCATGTGCCTGTATATAAGGATGTAATGTGTGTGCTTTATACACATGCACATATGTGTAGAGAGGGAATTAAAGGGTCATTATGACACCTGCTAGAGAGATGACCTAGCATCACGGACTTCAGTCTGACAAATGAGGTCACTGAGGTCCAGAAGGTGAAGCAACCACCCAGGTTTCCACATTTGGTCAGTGATGGCACTCCAGGAATCTCCAGGCCTCCCAATAACAAGCCCAGGGTGTTCTGTACCAGTTGCAACTCACCTGCAGCCTCTACTTGCTCCCTTTGGGCTGTATCAGTGCAACCTGACCTGCTTCTCCTCGGGGCAGAGAGCACCACTGGGCATAAGAAGAGATGTAAAGAGTCTGGTACTGCCCTCCCTCTCTGTCCCGAGGGGTCAGTCGGCCACTGTAAGCCACCCTGGCCAGCTCAGATTCTTCCCTTTTACTCTGGTCTCTCTGCTCCAGCTCTTTTCTTGTTGAAAACTATGAGGCACCAGAGTGTCAGGCAGGGACATCTGCTTTTGTTTCAGTGGCAGAATAGTGGACCAGAGTGCACTCCTTCCTAAGCAAGACAGGCCTGGGTCACTTATGTTGCCACAGCAAGAACTTTTCTAGATGTAAACATGATAGTTCAGGCAAGGAAATATGAATGTGGATTGACCCAAATACCAGGGCAAATAAAACACTAAGGAATTATCCTAACATCAAATCTCCTTACTTACACTAGCCACTAAGCAGACCCGATTCTGCAAGATTATTTCTCTAATCATGCCCATTGTACAGGCAGGGCACCTGAAGTCCACTGAAATCAAGAGTTTGCCCCATTGACACAGCTAGAAGTGGCAGAGACAGGAATTAGATTCACTCAGTCTGAATCCAGAAGCTATGTTCTTAACCATGACACCTACCCAGGAGAAAATGGGCTAATTCTGCCATCTGTACAGCATATCAGCCAAGCTCCTTAGGACACAGGAGTACCTAAAAGCTTCTAAATAGAAAGATATTGGCTGCTCTCTCCCTCTCATCACCCCAACACATAAACAGGCACATGCACACACACACATCCTGGCCCTGTCACTGCACACCTCCGCCTCCTTCCTTGTAAATGTCCCACTTCCAATTAAGCTTTCCACCAGCTGTTGCTGGTCTCTGACTCCTGTTTAAGCCCCACATGGCTCTTCAGTACTTTAAACTCTGCTTCTCAATACCTCAGAGTATTAGAGGGACATATTGCAAGTTGGGGAGATGGTATCTCTACTAGCAGATAAGCACAGGGAAATGCAAGCTGAGGCTACATCCAGCTTTGCTCAGAAGGTCAGGTTTATGACAGGTATTGGTAAGGGACAGAAGGCAAAGTCAGAGGTTTTCGAAGTATGTGCACATACACTTCAATGTGTGGTCCTATGTCAGTGGAAACCTGATCATTTACTGCAGTCAAGGATTCGAGGCAAACTGCTGGCAATGTACCCTACACTGTGTCCCATTTTATAGCTGAGCCTGTGAGCGCACATTGTATGTGCTTACACGCTTACATGTGCAACTCATGAGGAAAAAACGGGCCAGGGAGTCAGCCCCACACAGCTGAGGGCACAGCTCTAACTTTTCTACCTAATTCTGTTTACCACTGGAGAGATCCACTTGCTCCTGCTGAGAAGGAAGACCAATGTCTGCCTCCCAGGCTGAGCTCATAAATCTCCAGCCTGTGGGAACAGGGCCCACGCTTCTCAGCAAAGATAGGCAGAGACACTGGTCCAGACGCGTGGAGTATGGAAACTTCCACTGGCCTGCATTTGACCTGTCTGCCTCCAAGTTTTTGCTCTTAAAGGGACCTTGGCTGCTAGCAAGCAAGCTGTCTGGACAGCCCAGATCTGTCTGTTCATTTTGAGGTATTGTCCTTGAACAGTGGGAAGCCTGTCCCTTTTAGTCAACGACTGAAATGCCTTAAAATTGAGAATGAGTCAGAGTGTCCCTTAAATTCAGAAGGTTGGGGTGACTTTTGCTCTATTTCTGAAAATGCTGACCTGTGTCCAGGGATTAGCCAGCGGTACCCTGGGAAACGCAAGGGAGACAGGCTTCCCAGTCATTAGCCACTTCCCTCCAGCGAGCGACCAACCTCTCCGAGCCTCCACCTTTGCTGCCTACTTCATCAGGAATTGTTAGATTCAATTCAAAATGACCTCAAGAAGGGTCCTGGAAAGCTTTTAGCACTTTCTTACTAGGTTCATGCCAATAATTTTTGAACAACAGACTCAGCTCCAGGTCTTTCAGGAGAGGACTATGGAGAAGAGCCACCACGGCTCTTCATAGCCTGCACGAGTCCTGCATCCGAGGAGGCACCACAGGCTTCACCCGAACTGGTCTTTCTGAGGTTCCCTGTACGAAAGCAGCAGAGTGTTGAGCTGTCGTGATCCTCTTGACTAGCCCCAGAATTTCCCAGCTTCTATTCCTGAGAGAACCGGGGGACACAGGAGGCTCAAGAAGGCCAAATCATGGCTGGGATACCCTTTTTCATTTTTCTAAGTGATTCTTTGTGATCCTTCCATGCTCACGCTCCTCCTTATCTGCCCCATGAGCTTTGCAACCTATGGCCTTTGTGGAACAAGCTGTCTGACTGGAGGACTATGGTGGTCACTTGTGCTGCTGCCTAAATATCTATGGATCACCCATCCCCATGGTAGGCTTGTACTATTCATCATGATAGGCAGAGCCATGAGATCTGCTGTGGCCAGTGAAGCCTGAGCAGAAGCACCATGTCATATCCAAGCCACAGCATGCAATTGCCAGAGCATTCTTTGATCTGCGGCATGAGCCTGAGTCCCTGGATGATGCTGCCGACCAGGGACTAGTATCCACCCACCAGTATTTAGCAAGAACTAGACCTCCTTTGTTTGAATCTAGTCCAACTTAGAAGGTTGTCCCTGCAGCACAGCCAAACAGACCCCAACACAGGTGTGTGGCAGATAGAGGTGGGACACTGACAAGATAAGACTGGGGACAAATGCTAGATGCAGTCAAAGAAAAGGTATTTATTGTAAGTGGCGCATTACAGGTATCTGCCTCATTAAATAATCTGTCTTCCTTCGCAAGCCTGAGAGTACTTCATGGAGATTGAGAAGGATTTAAATGAGGGTTGGTGGGAACTGGGGAAGCGTCCACTTTTCTCACCTCTCCCTGAGCACGGGACACTGATTCTAGCCTTCAGTCACACCCCACACAACCCCCTCCACTTATTTCTACTACCTCTCAACCCAGAGCTTCAGTCTTATTTATCTCTATCTTGACCCACACTCACCTCTAGTCTGAGAAAATATAATGCCCTCCTCCTATCTAAATCCAATCTTTTTCCACTGGCTACACACCAATAGCCTGTAAATTCCCTCAAATACTTACTTCTATGAAATAAAAATCATCTCTCAACCTCGAACCAATCCCTTTGCTCTGATCTAAAATAGTCATTAATATACTGATTCTATATTTCTTAACCCTTTAGAATCCACTAGGAGCTTCCTGCTCACAAACTAAAATCCAAGATTTAGGGATTCGATGCTATAAAAGGCAACTCAAGGTGTATTTAATCTGGACTTCCTATCTCATCGTGGCTGGTGATAGCTATCTCAGAACAATATATCTGCAAAATCAATATTCTATGAAATAGGGATTTCGAGGGGAAAGTTCACCCTGGCTAGCTAGATGTGAGTAATTAGGTGAGCAGTAGTGACAATAGATCTGATTTACTGTGAGATACTCGTGCCATTATGGTAAAATTATTCGGCTCATTAAATAATATACCTGCCAAGAGAACAGACACATACCAGTACTGATTCCGGAAGACGGTGGAGCCAGAGCCCAGGGCAGAAGCCAGGCATCCCACAGCCCCTTCCAGAAATCACTGTCTAGCTGTGTAACCTCAAGCTGCTACACCTCCAGCCCATTTATACCCCCTTTTTTATTATTGGGGATTGAATAAAGGTCCTTCACGCTGAGCTACAACCCCAGGCCTTTTTGAGACAGGGATTTCTGATATCTGGAGTTGCCCAGATGGACTCAAATTTACAGTCTTCTTTGCCTCAGCTTCCTAAAATAATAGGATTATAAGCATGGCCCACTCTGCTCAGTTTTTATTTTTTCAGGGGGGGAGGGGTGTTGTTTATTTTCTGTGTTGTCCTTTTGTCTGTTTGGAGGGAAGTTCTGTTTTGTTTTTTTGTTTTGTTCTGTTTTGTTTTTTTGAGCCAGAATATTCTGGAGTTTCTCAAATTGGCCTCCAACTTGCCGTCTTCCTGCCTCAGCCTCTGGAGTATCTGGGATTTTACGAGTGTGTGCCTGGCCACCAGCCTTCTATGTACCACTCACCCATCTCCAGCCATTGCTGATTTTGGGGTGTGTGTGTGTGTGTAAGCTTTGTTTATTTTTTTGTTTGAGACCAAGTATTGCTAAGTTTCCCAGGTGGATCTCCCACTTCAGCCTCCATAGTAGTACCCACCTGTGGTAAATCTTAAAACACCTTATTCAAACTCCATCTAGGCTACATGCCAGAATACTATTCTCTGAAAGTAACGTAAAAGTAAAAGAACTTGAAAGAAAGCATAGCTAATATATATGGGGTCCACTGGTACCCACTACATGGTTAACCTGGAAGGATAAATTTCTCAAAAATTTCATTGCCACCTCTTACAGTTACAAAGTATATTGGAGTCCTCAAGTGGTGTGACTTCAGTCCTGTCGTCTAATCTGCAGTACTCTTGTTCTTGGTTCTTCTAGTTGGGGCCTTTGGTAGCATAGACTGTGGCAGCAGCCTGGCCCTGGACCATGTACTGTCTTCTGGAGCATTATTTAATGCCCACCAAGACCATGAAGCACAGATAGGAGTGTTAAGGAGCTTGAAGTTGTAACACAGCTTCTTTGTTTCTATATTAAACAAATTAGATGAATTGTGAAGTATACTACAGCTCCCCCCATGAGCATGGAGACAGTGTGACATCAGAGTCTTTCTGCTATTGTGTTTTGAGTCTTCAGTGCCTAAGTTGTGGCACATGGCAACACTTGGCAAAACTGTAATGAAGATGTGAGGAGGAAGGAAGGAAGGAGGGAAGGAGGGAGAGAGGGAAGGAAGGAAGGAGGGAGAGAAGGAAGGAGGGAGGAAGGAAGGAAGGAAGGAGGGAGGAAGGAAGGAAGGAAGGAGGGAGGGAGCAACATATATCAAGTTTTAAGCTAAGATTTGAGACTTTGGAAAAACGATATGTCATAAAAAAAAAAAAAAATGTGTCACTTTAGCAGGGTCACATGCTTCTCTGCCACTGAGGTATTTTCTGAAGTGGAGAAAGCAGAGCACTAGATGAATAAATCCCATACTCAAGGATACACAATCCTTAAAGAATGGAGGCCAGACTGGATGCATCAATGCAACAAATATTTACTAAATGCTTATGCTGGGTATGGGGTTGGTCGCACTTTTAAAAACGGTGGAATAGGGTTCAGCAGACTAAGTGCCTGCTTAGGCAAGCACAGGGGCCAGGGTTTGATCCCCCACACGACACACATCGGCCACTACCAACACCAGTTGTGGTGGGGCACACCTGTAATCCCGGTGCTAGGGAGGCTGAAAACAGGAAGATCACTGCTAGTCCGAGCTGCATAGTGGGATCCTGTACCAAATATGTAAATTTAAATGAATAAATAAACAAACTATGAGTAACAAGAGCCGGTTGCACTGGCTGCCTTCATTCCACAACCCCAGGCTCTCTTGGAAAGCTGTCCATGCCCAGACTGGCCAGGGGTCATTCCCTCCAGACACAGCATCATAAAACCCTCCAGTTTTCCCTTTAGGTCTCAACAAAAAATGTGCAGTCCTTTTCTAAGTCCAAGAATTCAGTAGGCTGCTTTGGGGCTCCAGAGAACAGCACAAAAAATAAACATATAATGACTATGAAAGTCTAAGAAATCAGTAAATAGTTTTATAATTATGGCCCTGATTCACAGTTTCAGTCTCCTTGCAGGGCATCGTGTAGAAGTCCTCAGATGCTGCACCCAAAGTCCTTTCATTGCTCCATCAGGGGCCCCAAGCCTTACATTTTTCTTTCTCTGTGTCCATATTCTGAGCATGCCAACCAGGACCATGCATGTCTGCCAAGTCCATGGCAGTCTGCTCCACTATCTGAAGAGCCAAGAGAAATTAGAGACAGGTGATGCCTGAAACAACAGAAGCACTTCTTTGTTGGGCTAACCTCAGGCAGGTTGTTGGGGCAGCTGGACTTTATCTGCTACCCACAATGGTACCTGCTGGACCCCTAAAGTCCCGACAACCCATGAAAATCTCCTCACTTTGGGGAGCTTTTAAAACATCACCATTTACAGACTCCACCCTACACCAACTGAATCAGATCTCTTGGGTAGAGTCTGGATGTGAATGTTGCAAAGCTCCCCGGTGACTCTGATGTGAAGCTATGACTGAGAGCTCCTGCTATGAGGAGCTCGCTTTCTTCCCTCTGGAGCACCTGAAGCATGCCTTTAGACTCATCCTCAACACGTTTAGGAGTTAACTCGCACCCATATAGGCTCCACTGAGCCAATCAAAGAATTTCCAAGATAAATTTCACTCGTCCAGTTCTTACTCTTTCTTCCTCCTGGAAGCTCATGATGAGATGCCTATACTGCTCCTGGAGAGACTGAAAACCTGACCAGTGACGTCTTACAGTAGTTTCCTCTCACAGGGTTTCCATGTTATCTTGCCACCATCAAGACCCTCAAGATTTGGTCCTTACATTCTCCAGACACACCCCCCTTCTACTACTTGGTATGTTCACTGTCTCTAGGCTGCACCCCCATTTTTGTTAACATTCATAACCCTCCCATTCACCTACTCTCACTGACTAGAAAGGACTGACTGAGTCAACTGTTCATCTCTCTATAGTCCATATTTAAGTTCCACTTTGAGCCCATCTTTGTTACGCCACCTCCTAGATCTAACCCTTCCAGCCCTCAGAAGCTGTTTCCTTTTCCAAGTTTCCAGTCTGCCAAATGTACCATTTACTTGGGTACTATGAATGCACTGCGTGCACGTGTGTGCATGCTTTTCCCCTTGGGATATAAACTACATATTATAAAAACCAAAATATCTTGATTGTGCCATCCAACATAAAATAATGAGAAGCTGAGCTCCTTTGACTCTAAATGGTTTAAAATCCCATAATAGTGATATGCAATTAATTACTTAGTCTAAAGAACAACATTGTGAAATATCACTGTTGTTAGTACGTCACTTATCAAAAGGGAAAAAAAGAAACTAAAAGGATAGTTCATTTTTATCCTTAAAGACAGAAGGACAGAAAAATTATCATGAAAAAAATCAAGATTCAAAATGAGTCCCACAACATTTTCATAATAAAGACAGAGCAAAAAGTCTAGCTCTACACTTCAGTTCAGAGTTCTTTCAGTGACTAGATATTAAGACCTCAGCCTGCATCAGAATAACCGGGAGGGTTTGTTCAACTACAGATGCAAGCTGAGACCTGATAACTGCATTTTTAACAAGTGTCCAGAGTATTTTGATGGTGCTAGCCCAGGAACCATGTTTTTGAGATTCAGTGCTCTTATACAAGCTCTTTCTTTTTTTAAATTTTATTAATTTTAATAAGAAAGAAATAACAATGAGACAGTTTCAAAACACGTTGGTAGGACAGCCACAATAATTAATACAACGCATATTGTTGTTTTCATAGTAGTTGTTCAGAGTACAAGATGCAGACATGATAACTTTTCTAAACACTATTGGTACAAATATTTCTTCTTATTGAACTAAGAGAAAGTATTTATAGTCCAACAGTCTATAATAGTAGTGGGTTATCAGCAGAACTGGCAATGTCGGAAGCTTTGACTTAAGCCTTTTACAGCTCAGCATATTAATACAAACTTTTTCTTAACAAAAAAGAAGTAGAAACAGAGATTCCAGGCCCACTGGGAAAGATGTTAGAAAAGCAAACCAAATGCCATGTGGAAATAATAAGAAATAATAAATAGTTGAACCTATTTGTTTCAACAAATGCTTGTCTATAAGAGTAATTTGCTATACATTACAAACAAAACCTTAAAGTTCTAATAGATAAATCATTCTTAGTAAAAATTCAGGCCAAAATATCAATATGGTCAAAGATGTAGAAACAAATCCAGGCATGATAGTTGCAAAATAGATTTGAAATAATTCAATGGAATGATAAAAACGACAGAGAAGAATGAAAACCAGACCACCCATGCTTTGGAGAGCTCTTTTTCATGGAGAGGGATTGGCAACAAATCAATTGATCCCTGTATCAATTTGCCTATTACTTAATCGATGGATATTTGCTCAGTGTCAACTTCCTGCCATTAATCTTTGCTGGCCAAAGCATGGCATGTTTTAGTGGCCCACAGAGAGCTCATGCCTCATCAGACATCATCTGGCTTTAGAGACAGAATCTACAACTAGGAAAATTTGGAGAGCAACGTTGAAAAATTATTAAAATTTAGTAGTAATGCTGTTATATGAGGTTGACATTGGAAAAGTAAAACTGAATTGAAGGAAGAAAAGATATGTCTTCATGGCTGTAATTCAGTGCTTGGTACATGGCAGAGTATCAATATTAGTCATTAAATGAATTAAATAATGAGTAAACCAATTGCCTAAGAAGTTTAACTTGGATTGATATTTAAAAACTTGGTAGTACATGTAAGTGGAAAGGAGAGAAAATAGTATTCAAGAAAGAAGTGCTGTGACTGAATTGAAAGCAACGAAATTATTCACCCACAAGCACATAGGCACATATATGTGAGCATATATGTCCATGTCATATGTGTGCACACATGCATGAGCAACAGTACTGGAGTGGAACTGAACATGCACAAGCAGTAAAGATGATTTCACTACCACAGGGAAAGTTCATGAAGAAAAAAGTACAGTGGTAAGAAGTAGAGTGAGGATAGTAGATTGGGTGCAGGATGTTCCAAAGATCCTTAGGACTCTTCCCCATAAGGCAGCCATTGCCAGATCTTGGCCTCAGGACGTTGGGGAGGAAAGCTAAAGTTGAAAATATTATGCCATAAATGCCACCCCACTCCCAAGGAAGAGGCTGGAGGAAAGCCAAACTCCCTGCAGATGACAAAACAGGTCAAAAACACACTCTATTTCTGCCTTTGCATAGACCCTCTTCCAGCATCCTCAGGCCCTGGGCATGAGTACAGATGAAGGCTCACGGGTGCCATATGGCTAGATATGCAAAAGTTATGAATCAAAGATACAAATGTCAAATACAGTGTGCTTCCTTGTCATTCACTGACAAATACACATTTACATCAACCAAGAGGTCCAAGGATGAATTTCAGATTGTCAAAATGCTCAGCTTTTGAGAGAAAAATTGGAGAGTTCTGGCCCCTACCCTCTGCTTTTCTCATCATTGGCTCCATCCCACAGCTTCAGAGTCTATACGCACCTGTGAATATCCAGACCATGCATCTAAGCTCCTCCATGGCCACCTGTACATAGCCATCTCTTGGCCAATCCTCAAGTCTTGGGATATGCATCTCACCTGTGTGGCCTGCCCTGAGAAAGGTGAACACACAAGGAGGCCCACACAGGCCCTGAAAGTGATTCTGGTGTCATTTCTTATTGATCTTCAGTGACCTAGGTAATCTCAAGAAGAGACTGTGAGCTCATAACGAGTTCCTCCGTCCATGATTCTCCTGACCATGAGAACCTGTATCAGGTGATTCCCTTGCCTGGGACGGGGAATGACTCAGCCCCTGGGCCCTGGTGAGTCTCATTCTGTTCTTATCATCCAGTGGCAGCCAGCCCTTTCCCTCCACGCCCACCATGCTGTCCATATTAGAAGTTCCTCTCTTCCAGCGGGTGATGGATAGAAGGGTCACTAAATCAAAATGCCAGCCCAGGCTTCAGATTCTGCCTTTGATAGAGAGCTCGGTTTATGAGGGCCTCAGTCAAATGCAGAGTCCTACAGGGACTCACCTGCTAAGACTGCACCCGCCCTTCACAGGCTCACTCCCTGCTCTGCCCGCAGATGAGGGCCAGCGAAGCCCATCTCATCCTTCCTTTTTAATCTCCACATGAGCACTTGTGCCTTCCCTCAAGTGCATCGAGGTAATTTTAAAGAATACCTCATTTTGCTTTCATTTTGCTGTGCACTGGCCTTCCCATAAATCAGAGCTGAGGCAGAACTTGAGAGAACTGGGCTAATCAAGACTTCAATCTCAAGAAATGTTTAAATATAAATCAAAAGAGCTGACGGCTCTCCAGATCCTCAGTCTTTCTTTGAAAGCCTAGTTTGTCTTGTTTTCTTTCTTTCTCCCCAACTTTTTTTTCTTTTCTGATTGGCTGTGCTGAGCTCTGAATTTCATCCTGGTGTCCTTCGAAATATTTCTAAATAGTTTTAGATGTTTTCTTTTAGGCATTGTACCAAGTCATACAAAAAGGATATTACTGGTGCCCTGGGTAGGGGGTTTGGGCAGTCTACAGCATCTCTCAAGAACTGGAGGGATTTCAAATGTTAGGCATAAGCTGTAATTTGGCAGTCAAAAAATAGAAATTAAATCAGCAGAATTCTCACTTTGATCATCTCTCCTGTTTCAGATGCTTATAACAAACTATCCAAACCTCGAGTTGAGAAAACAGCTACAGTGTTTTCATTATGATGTTTTCTCCTGGTTCCTGGGGTTGACTGGCAGGAGCTAGGGTCATCCTGAAGGTTCCTTCAAGCTGAGTTGAGAAAGCTCTAACCTCTGAAGCTTCCGGTCACCTCCCCTCTCTCTGTGGTCTCAATGTGCTCCCTCCAGAATGACACTCTTTTACATGGTGTTTTTAAGCTTGGTGTTTCACTATTAAGGAATGACCCATCCACCTTTGATAGACCAGGAAACAAATGTCCCTGCAAATGTTGGTGCTTTCCCAGAATCCCAGCAGAGAGGACGTCCCCATGCTGAGGGAACCAAATGGAGAACCAGAAGCACCAGGGCTGTGGTGGGGGACGGTTTGGATATGGACAGGAGCCTTCTCTATTTATCTGAAAAGGCGAAGCTCAGGGGTTTAGGCCTAGGTAGTCTAAATCACCTCAGTGGCTTCCGCATAGAGGGTGCCCCTCCGATGGCTGAAACAGCTCCTCCCCCAGCCAGGAGGTAGCTAGGAGAATGAGCTCTGGACTAGTCAGTTGGTAGGGCACTAGCACACACCCAGGTGAGTTGTTTTCTACCTCAAGCAATTAGCCAACTTTGGGAGGGACGGCCCCTCTGGTGTAGCAAGGGCTCACATATTGAAGCATCTAGACAGACAAAAGGTGACTTGGGGCACATATGATTAAAACTTAGAGGGACAGGCACAGCTTAGCAGTATGAGTGCCGGCCTGGCAAGTGTGAGATCCCAAGAGTTCAATCCACAGTACAAAAACAAGAAGGAAAGAAAATACAAAATAATCTGGAAATATGAAAAATATGAAAACTTAGACCTTACTCCATCTTGGTCCTTTTAGCAAGAAAGACACTGAAATCCTGAGGAAGGGTGGTGTCACAAGGCCCCACAGCAAGCCATCTGACCAGTCAGGCGCTCACTGCACAAGCCTGTGTCCTGATGTGGCTCACCGTGCCCTCCTCCTCTGGCCCTCCCACCCTGACATTGGTGCCCATGGGCAGCCATCTTATTTCATCTTCACATGGGAGCTGCAAAAAACACACCCAGGAAACTTCAGCGTTCCTGGCCCATCAGTAGCACTGCCAATGACTGACAGGTGCCCCCTATTCCACATTCGGCATCTCTGTACTCATCTGTCCACATCCAATTGAATCTCACCAGCCAGAAGTTGTGGCGTCGATGCTTCATTGCCTAGAGAAAACCCCAGCCCTTGGACATGAGACTTTCAAAGTGGACGTGAAATGTTCTGCTAATTCCAGCACTTCTTTATTAGAAAGAGACATCCGCGAATGAGAGCTAGAGGAAGAGAAAGGCATTTGTGTTTTATAGACCCTTCTGCATTGTGATCCAAAATCCTATTTTTAGGTACTGGTGAGATAGCTCAGTAGTCTAAAACACCTGCTTGGCAAGCTCAGGAAAGCCCATGGACTGTGGTTTGATTCCTGGCACCACACCATATGCCAGCCCCACCCCCCAGGGCAGGCTGAGCCTACCACAAAAAAAAAAAAATTCTACTTCAGCCTAATCTAACAACACATTTCTCACCTTTCATTGGAGTGTGACGATCTCAAGCCATTTGGCCACCCCCAGTTCAAATAGCCCTTTCTCTTGGAAGTCTTTCCTGCTGCTATGTTCCACCGTTGTCCTAGAGTTACAGTCGGTGCCACCCACTGGGCCCTGCTTCACACTTCCACAGTGTGCCTCGATTTCTATTACAGATTTCATGCTCACGAGCTCCTGAGTGGCCGAAGAGCAGGACTGTGATTTACTCATCTTAAATTTCCATGATCTAAAATAGTAGCCTGTACCTAATGCACAGTGATTTTTGTGAGTAAATGAATGATATAATGTAGACACTAGAAGAAAGATACAGAGAAACATGAGCCATCTCCCTGTGATGAATATAATCATTGTATACTGTAATCATGTACTAATAAAAAAAAATAGAGGAAAGTACCTATAACTGCCACACACTAGCTGCCTAGCCCAAAAAGAAATCCTGAGACCAAAAATATCTACAATGAATGAAAAAACTAATGTGAGGCATAGTGTGCTGGAAAACCAATAGCAAAAAATAAATTAACTAAAATTTAAATATAAGAAAGCTCTACTTTGTAGCACTCACCAAATTCCATGGTGTATAAGCTCCTATCCTGGCTGTCACAGTGCCAGCCTTTCTCACTAGACACAGCAGTTTGGAAGAAGGTCCCATAAATCGCTCTCACAAACCCATCTGAGATAGACTTCACACACCACTGAATGCAAGCCATCATACAGTCACATTTGATTCCAAGACAGGACTTCACTTGGTCACCACCTTGCCAAGGTTGGACGCCCATGGAGAATTCTCCTGCTTCAGCCTCCCAAAGTGCTGAGATTATAAGTATACACACCACATGTGGATTATAGAACTAAATTTTCTAATGGTCATATTAAAAATTATAAAAAGAAACAGATAGAGTTGCATGTTTATTGATCCTAGTATATATCAAGGTATTTTTTTTCTTGTCTTTTTGAGACAAGGTCTCCCTATGCAGTTCAGGCTAGCCTTGAGCTTACTTTTGTAGCCCAGGCTGGCCTCAAACTCTCACTGATCCTCCTGTCTCAGCCTCCCAAATGCTGGGATCAAGGTATTTTTAACAATTATTTCTGATATAGTTTTCTTTCTTGGATGCATCTGAGTCTTTGAAATCTCATCCAATCTCATAACTTGGGCCAGCTATGTATGATACTGCATGGAGACCCTTCAGTCAGCTTAGATTCACAAAATATGAGATACACAGAAATAGCATAATAGCCATCCTGTGAGTTTTTTGAAATTTATCTACAATAGTGATCTCGTGTGTGTGTGTGTGTGTGTGTGTGTGTGTGTCCAGCTCAGTCCACCTTGGGGACGGGTCTGACGCAGAATTTGGTGTCAGGGATGGAACCCCGGTCCCTATGAGCTTGCCTAAGCCTGCCTAAGCAGATGCTCTAGGCCACTGCATTATCTCACTGGCCTTATGATAGTGATTTTTAAATACTGTGCCTTTTCACAGCATCAGACAGCGATGATGCTTGTCCTTAGGCTAGATGAAGAAGAAGCCAGATTTGTCACACCTCCACAGGATCTCACACCTCTCACTGCTGCCAGGACCATGTGCCCCTGTTTAATGGTGACCACACACATTGAGATCTTTTATCATGTAAGGCTGAAGTCAGCTCAGGACCAACCAGCTACACTGCTCCTTCTGCTCCCAGTCACCCTGCTTGTTGCTGTGCACCAGGTAGCAATTCAGCCCTAGGATGGCCCTCCTTCTAGGACAGCTCCCCTGGACCCTGGAGTGTGACTGCCAGACTGTGGAGGGGCACAGAGAAACGGGCCTAATTCAGGAGCTAACTGGGGATGCACAGGGTTCAGGATTCTACCTCCTGATTATCCGAGAAGTCAAGCTGGCACACAGGAGCCTCAAAGTTGAGAATAGAAAGGATAGCGTGCAACCTCAAAGCAGTAGCCCCAGCATCAGAAGCTCAGGGTTCCAGTTCTAGTTCTCTGTAACCTCCAACAAACCCCCGATCTCTAGCTTGGCTGATGCATCTGACATTGAAAATCAGGCAGCGGGTTTCTGAATATAGAACAAAATGGTGTTTAGGAAGGGATTCTTGGGAAGTGTAAAATGCTGAAATATTGAAATCAAAAGCAGCAGTCACTCATGGGACGTGGGCAGAATGAAGAAGAGACCTGTAAGGAGGGGCTACAGATAAGTTGTTTAGCCTCTGGACCATTAATGATCTTCTCTTGATCATTAGAATAAAAGGGCCAGTGGTGATAACTAGCAGAGGTTAGGTCAGGCTTCCCAGTCTCCCTTGAGTCCAACCCCTGACCCTCCTCTCCAACTCCTCTCCACACACAGACTTCCACCACCCTAGCCTTGCTGCTGCCTCGTGGTCTCTCATTTCTCACCCAAGTGATACCTTTTAGTGAGGCATTCCCTGCCATGCTATGTAACGGGGTGTAATCCCTTCCCTTACCTTATTTCCTCCAAAAGTCATTATTACTTCCTAGCAAATCATATGGTTTACTTACATGTTTTGATGTTCATCTCTTCTGTCTATACTCATACTCCACAGAGACAGAAATGTTCACCTTTTCTTAACTTTATGTATTTTAGTGCCCTAAAGAGCACATAGTAGGTGCTCAGAAAATATTGGCTGGTTGGTTGGTGAATGAATGAATGAGTGAGTGAGTGAGTGAGTGAGTGAATGAGCAAATGAGCAAATGAGTAAGTGAGTGAGGACCATTTTGGCTTTAACATTTCAAGATTATGACTTCCTACTCCAGAGAGATTACAAACAGAGATTCTAGAAACTTTTCTATCCGCAAGCAAACTGGACTGGCCTTTGTATGTGGGAAGACAGATCAAGCTTAGTCTCCTTAGAGCTTTGAGACCAGGGACTGAAAGTGAGGTTGCCAAGGCACCCCCCTAGTCAGATGACCCCAACCTGCTCCTGTCCCCTACACCTGCCCTCCCCAGGCCTTCCAAAACTGCACCCTGTCCCCCTCACTCTCCCAGAGCCACTCCAGGGAAATGTTCTGCTAGACCTGAAGGTGTACCAAATGTGAAGCCTAACAAACAGAAATTCCCTGTCCTACTGTGCCAGAGACAGGCAGTGAACAAGTGTGCAAATAAGTGTGCAATACACTGTTGACAGGTGATCAGTGCTGTGAAGCAAGAGCGCTACTCCGGGTGATGTGATCAGGCACAACCACCCGAGGAGACCTCAGTGAAGTGAAGGAACAAATCAATTATCTAGGAACTGCCAATGAAAAGACCATGAGGCAAGGGTGTCCCTGCCTTGTCCAAGGTACAATGAAGATGTTAGTATGGCTGAGGACTATGGCATAGGAGAAGAGGCGCTAGGAGAGATAGCCAGAAGTCACTTCTTAAAATCCTCAAGGACTTTGGCACTGATGGAGGTTTCCAGCCCAATGTGTTGGAAAGTGACTGAAGGGTCCACAGCACAGAGGTCATGCAATTTGGTTTGTGCTTTCTACCTGCTGCAGAGAACATATTCTGTAAAGGAACAAGAATAGAGGCAGAATTACAAGGTGTTGCGAGAGTGCATGTCACCCACACTGATGGTTTGAACCAGGTTATACCTCTTTGCCCTCCCCTACGCCCTAGCCTGGTGCAAGCCCTTTTGCCTTTTGAGGCCCTAGTCTTCCACCAGAGCACATAGGTCTCCTTTCTCCATCCTTCAGTTCACAAACAGGTATGTCAGTAGTTTGCAAGTTTTGATTCCTGCTCTTTGTAAGCCACATAGGCTCCCCCTTTCCACCCACACCCAGACCCAGACAGGAATTAGAGGAAGGGCCTTGGGTTATGAGAAGCAATGGAAATAAAATTCCAACTATTACTTTGCACCTTTACCTACCAACTTAAAAGCTTATAAGGGAGTGTGCAGGAGTGAAAATGATGTCGTCGTAGGGAAGAACTATATGCTGTTTCTTTTCTTTTTACTCAGGCACTCACGAGCTCAGTACCTCATCTCTAGGAACATGTGACTTGCAACCTACCACTGCCTGTTAGTTACAGCAGTGGCTAACGTTGAGGCTGGGAACACCATTCAGGATAGCTTTTGTGGTATGTGATTATACAATATCCCACTGTCCTCCTGATTCTCTCCATTTCTTATCTCACAAACGCAAAGATAGCTTCATAGGAGGCAAGAGCTGTGCCTGCTGCTCCAGTTGAGTTCTCTGTCTATAATGACAGATGAACAAGGAGAGAGTCCTGTGATCTGGGCTCCAGAAGCCTCCAGGGCCTTGGCTGTCACTGATAGCAGTACCTGCCCTTGGGAGGTTGTTGAACCAAAAAGCATCTTGCAAATCATTTTCTACAGCTGATTTTCTAGATGAAGAAACCAGTCCCCTAGGGCTATGAAGTTACTGGCCAAGGGCACTGTTATGATTTGTAACTAATTATCCCCCCAAAGCCTAATGCTGTCATCGGGTGGGGACTTCTAGAGTTTGAGATTAACTCATGATCCACCAGGATTATGGGTCTTAGGACTGCTGGGATTATGAGTGTTAGTGCTACGCCCAGCCTGAGGCGGAGAGCCTGAATATAAGAGACACAGAGAGACAGACTTCTTCTCTGTTGCCATGGTTGCTGCTGCTCCTCCATTTTCTCTCTTGTTCTTTGCTGCTGCCATGGAAGGCTGCCCTCTGCCACGTGCCACTCAGCCTTGGAGCCAGCTGGGTATGGACTGAAACCTCCAGTAACTGTGAACTAAATAAACCTTTCCTTCCTTCACTTTGGTTATCAGGTATTCTGTCTCAGCAATGAGAGAAGAGTAACTGAGACAGCCACTCAGCTGGGAAAGTCAGGTGAAGATGGCAAAGATGAGAAGCTGTGTGAGGGAGTGCCCACTCACCACTCTGCTGGTACCCTGTGGGGCTAAGGAAACATGTGCGTCTCATTGCAACCCTCTCAGCCATGCTTAGAGGTAACTACGGTACAATTGTTCCAATTTCATAGAGCCAGCTGAGTGGTCTAGACACAGGCTGACCAGAGAGGTCTGCTCAATAGAGATGCTGGGCTGGTCCATTTTAATCCTTAATAGAACATATGCTGAAAAAGATATAATGAGGGAAATATCATGGCTATAAGAGGCATTTAGATTATCCTGTGTGGTTCTGGAGAAGAGAAGAAGGGTCAAAGAAGACCAAGTAACGATAAGAGGACCTGGACTCAGTATAAGTAACCCGTTTCTCTTAATGTTCTCTGAAAGTGGAGTAAACTAGAAGAGGATGCAATGACTCCTACGGTTCCTGGAGAGAACTGGACCAAAGCTAGAATCAGCTATTCAGGGAGACTCCTGAAGATGCCACTCTGTCAGGGGAGTGGGACTGGGTAGCTTCTACATGCTCTTCCAAGAGAGTAGACCAGGAACTTCACATTGCCTTCTCTCCCTTTGGAACCAGAAAGGATTTTCCACAGGGCAGGCGGCATCCTCTCTGAGGAAGTCACTGTGAAGGAAGGCAATCAGATGCCTCCCACCACGTGAAGAGTGGACGAGGAAAAATGTTCTTGTGTCATTTGATTTCTACCAGGAGAAACTTCCTCTCCTGTGAGCTGAGAGGTGACATTCAGTTGCAGAGCACGCTGCTGAAGCATCCCTCTGGGTGTACACTCATGAGGAGAAGGTGCACACTCCTGCGCCTCAGGGCTCTGCAGAAAGCAGAGGTGGAGGTGGGCAGGACTCCATGGCTTCTCAAAGGGCCTGCCAGCCCTTTCCAACTATAATTCTGAGATAAAACCATTAGAGGGCCCAGAGGCGGTTTAGCTTCATTTCTCCCATTCTGGTGATTGAACACATTTTTTTAAACCCTCTAAACCCTAAGCCATAATTCTTTTACAGCAAAGGGAAAGACAGGACAGCCATGCAGGTTTGGAGCAAGGGAGTTGTGGGCAAGAGGTTAAAGAGAGAGAAAGGTCTGCTTGGATTGCGGTCATCCTTTCTAGTTTGGGGTTGGAAGGGGGGGTGTTAAATGTGAAGTTCGATGACTGAACAAAAGCAGAGCACAAAAGGAAAAGAAGAACGTGAAAGAACTCAGACCTGCAGTCTTCTGATACGCAGAAGGGAAACCCAAATTCGCTCATTATGGCACATATTTATGGCAGATCATAACATTAAATTACAACTCCACAGCCTCGGCCAGGACTGTGGAGCTCTTCCCATGTGCTTCCAATTAAGTGCGTTTGAAGTTGCTCTGGATATTTATTTGTAAGGGATTTACTGTGTAGAACGATTAAAGTTTGTTCTCGTTAGGAGTTTGGCGCTAGCGTGGGGGTTGGTGAGATGGAAAGGGAGCGAGTCAGCTGGGGAGAGAGGGGACCTCAAGAGTTCCGCAAGTGGATATGTGCATGCGTTCTAAGTGCACACAAACACACCTACAAGGGCCCTTTGTTTTTAACGTGGTGAGGGGCCCACATCTCTGACTGTGATTTTGTTTATAGGAAATCCTTTATAATGCACGTTTAGTGTTTCCATATGGAATTCTCATAGGACTTTTCCCCGTGCTCCCTCTCCCTCCCCTCTTTTATTTGGATAAGGCAAAAGAAAAAGGACTGTACATTCCAAAGATTCATAGTCATTCCAGATCAAATTCAATGGATTTTGGCAAGAGTTGAAAAACCCAGATGCAGGGCCTCAGCCTCCCGCTGAGCCGCCTCCAGCTGCGAATGTCTGGTGGAGGCACTTTGTAAAATCATGAAAACCCTATTAAATTCGTGAAATATGATATACTGTCATTTCAGACTAACTTTCCATTGAACTGTCCACGAAGAGAGAATTTGGTTAACTTGCGGGGGGCTGGGGGGCGCCAAGGTAGGGCAGGGTAGCGAGGTGGGAGGGGCTGCAGGAAAGTGCCAGGAGTGGATTCTGCAGGGGTGCAGATTTCTGGTGCTGGAGCAAGAGCCACTCGAACCCCCCTGAGGCCAGGCTTTGTCAAGGCTGATCTGCTCCAAAAAGGCAGTGGTGCGGGCGACTCTGCCCCCAAGTTGGTGGACATCCGTACTGTGACCAGTTTAACTGCGGGGCTGATTAGTTTCAGAACCCAGGAGACTCCAGCAATCCTTGGCAGACACCAAGGTTCCGCCCTTTCTCCCTCTAGTTTTATAGCTCAGGGATCAAGGAGAGAAGGGGAAGGAGCAAGAGAGGGAAGGAGGGAAAGAGGAAGGAAAGGAGAGAGAGAGAGGGTGAATAAGAATACAGCTTGTTTAAGGCCCAGCAAATTGAAAACCCAGGGCTCCTGAAGGCTAGCCTGTTTCGTTCCCAGAGAGCACACCACCCTGCGGGAGAAAAGACCTCAGTGTGGGCAGCGGCTCTTTGCCTCTGACCAGAGCTGCTGACAGCATGGTTTCTGCAAGAACTCGGGCTCAGGCTCTCCCCACCCCTCAGCTCTGGAATGGCCCATTCTAAGAGAGGTTGAGGGCTCTTCTGGATCATACTTTATATCGTAAAACTATTGCGTGCTGATTTTCAAACACAACTAAGTGAAGAGTCCCTGGGGGTGAACTGCTTTTGTTTTCTGGAAACCAGCATGGGACACGGCCAACTGTAGGAACTCACGTGTGTACGCAGAGCTGGCCTTGCCTTGCCTTGCCTTGCCTTGCAGGAATTATGGCCTCCTTCCCTGGGTCCTGGAAAACCCAAGATCTAAACTCTAGGCACCTATGATACAAGGGTATGTGGCAATACTAGGGTCCGCATGTCACCGATACAGGCATCCCTGAAGCGGGAATGCCAAGCACTGCAGCTGGCAACATCTCTGCCCCAGCTGCCAGGGGCAGCTTTGTGAACAGAAAATGATTGCAATAAGATCTGACATGGGCTGAGTGCTTAGTGTGCTAAGACCCTACTCTAAGGACTACGCATGAATTAAATCCACTCATCCTACCAACAATCCTGTAACGCAGGGATTAGCCTGCCGTTATCCCCATTTTACAGATAAGAAAAGTGGGACAAGTTGTCTCAGGTCTTATACCTCACTAAAATCACAGAACTAATCTAAGTGACTCAGCAACCAAGCTCCAGACCTTGAGCTCTCAAACCAAACAGAACTCTCCCGAGATTCCCATCCCAAGCCCAGAACCTGAAAAGCAGGCCTCAGTCACTGAGGTATGAGTTCTCCCACTTCTTATCCCACTGACAGTTTATTTTAAGTAGTTCATACTCTCTCCTTACGTTCTGGATATGGAAATCCACACAACTGTGCTAACACCTGAAGTTGCTCCACCCATTATAAAGGGCAGATACATGCCCTTGCTGCCTGCTGAAAGGCAGAACTCAGCAGCTCAGCTGAGGATCTAAGAAGATGCAGTCCTAAGCTCCTGGGGGCTGCTTCTGGCCCTCAGAGCACACTTAGGAAGCAGGGCTCTAGCCTCACTACCTGACACAACACTGAGTGTCTGGGGTGAAAACACCTGTAGAAAAAGTCTCCCTGGAGCCTTTGTTACTGAGAACGTCACCAGCTTCACAGTTGTGGTCTAGGCTAGCCTGACTGCCACCCTAAGTACCAGGCTCTACGAGGCATAGAGAAGGATACAGGCTCTGGGCACAAGAAACCATTTGATTTCCCTCTTTGCGGCAGCCTGTGGTAGCCAGATGATACAGGAATAGAGAGCCCGACATTTCCATTTCCTTGGTGAGTGGCAGTAATTAATGGACCGCAGTCACTGGGGTCAAGAACAGTCAGTATAGAAAGCCTCCCTTGTATCCTGGGGGAAGATTGCTGGCCAAAAAGCATTGACCTAGCAATTTCATTTCTACCTTTTTGTGGTAATTTGGAGCAGACATTTACCTTTTCCAATTCCATTTGCTTATCATTTCAAAATGAGAAGATTACACTAGGTGATTTTTTCAGCCTCTCCCTGCCCCGGCCTTTAAGTCTGTAAAGACCTCTATAATAAATAAAAATTCAACTAATTGTCAGGAAGACTAAATATTCTGATGGCATTGCTGCCAACACTACACATCAGGATATCAGATGGAGTCCATCTCATTTCCAGCAGGCAGTTGAATATCATAAAAACAAAACTTCCATACAAACCTGAGCACCCCATTCCCAGGGCATAGCTTGGGATGTAGACGTAGGCAGTTTGTTTGCCCCTTGTTGCCAAGCACACTCCAGGAGACCCAAGACTAACAGGCAGGAATCGAGGCCCCTGGGATCTGCTTTCCAGGTAAAATGCACTGTCTTGTACTCCTCCTCCCATTTCTGAAGTTTTGCACAGACAAAAGACATAGGCATTTGAGAACAGGCCCAGGTGGTGCTTCACCACAGCCCGTTCCTCTGTCTCAGACAAGGAGAGCAAAGCACTGCAGCCTGATGAGGCCAAAGGAGCCCAAGAGAGGGTTTAAGCCCAACAGAGTGAACCCAAATCCCAGCTCTCTCATATGTGAGCTATGAACTTGCCATCTTTGAAGTCATAAACATCACTGTGTTCCTCCTTATTAGGCCAAGCATGGAACAAGTGGACAATAAGGTGAAGCTATTCCTGGATGTCATCACCGGCTGTAAATCAGACACCCAGTCTGCTTCCCAACCCAACAGCGTCAGTGGGATCCTTTGGCCCCTGAATTGCCAACCAACTAAAGGCCAAACATTCTAGAACCAAAACTGAGCACAAACACAGCATAAGCCATCAGTGTGAGTCAATATGAGCTAGTGAGGAGGGGGCAGCAAACCCCCTGAAATAATATCAATAATAAAACCTAAGAGAAGTGTTTTAAAATATGTCAGGTATGCATGTCTTCAATATTTTGTAATAGCAAATAATAATATTCTTAAAGACTGCAAACCCTTGGTCAGGGCAGGCTCCCACCAGGTAGGTAACCCCAGGTAGGTAGCCTGGGGAGGTAACCCCCCCCCCCAGGCTACCTGCATGCACACACATGATTTCTTCCACCTACATGATACTTTATGCCACTCCAAAATGACTGCTTCTTTCTCCAGAATGTACTCTTTTCTTCTTCCCAAACTCTGCTCGGGCTTACACCTCTACAAAATCCATCTGCATTGCCCTCCCCACGAATCTGAGCATCTCATTTACACAGCCATTCTTTCCACATCTTTACTTGCTTGTGAAACCTCCTTTTTAAACTATTTCCTTACATTATAAAAATACCAATGCACTTTCAACCTTCTAGTGCAGCTGTACATCTGTTAGAACACTAAACACAACGTTACAAGCAAGGCTTTGGTAAAAATGAACTAGAAAACCATCTTCACTATGTCTCTATGAAGAATTAGTAATGATTAGAGTACATAACACTTAATGTGGCCAGCCCTGTGCCTAGCACTTCATATCAAATATGTCATTTCATTAAGAACTTTGTAAGGAAAAGATGTTTTGCATTCCTATTCTGTACTTCTTATTTTTAAGGAGTTTGAGTGCAGAAAGTTCTAGAATATGAGGTTGTCTGACCTCAAGCCCCATGCTTCTACCACTGCACTAACCTATGTACCCACATTAAGTAAGTGGAGGCATCCAAGCCTCCAGCGAGGTTCTCCAAGTCGCATGCAGGTGGAGTCTGTCCTCGAGGTCTCTTTTAAGCTTTGCAACTAAATTCTCCCTTTCATGTATACAGACAGGAGCAAACACTGTAATGGAGGAAAGATCTTGTTTCCCTCCATAAAAAAAGAAAATAATAATAGTAATAGTATTACTATACTATACTAATACTAATACTAATACTAATACTAATACTAATACTAATACTAATAGTATTAGAAAATAATAATAGTAATAATTTCCTAATAGTCTGACTGTGAGAGTCAGGACAGGGACAGTTCTCATGCATTACGTGGCAGGCACCAGGTGCTTAGGTAAGTGGTGGCCTTTGGCTTCTTCTCTTCCTTCCAGCAACTCCTGCACTCACACTCTGAACCTTGCGTGGCCTTATTCAATTCACCTGACCCATCTCAGATATTTGGAGCCAACATCAGACTGAACCAGTTGTCCCAGCATCTTTATAAGGAGGTTTTGTCCCTACCATACACACATACACAGCTATGAAGACACAGCACAGAAATAAGTCCTGAGGCTCCTACTGCTCCTGTTTTGTAGGTCCCTCCTGCAGAAAGGTACAGAAGCCATCCTAGAACAAGAGAGCCACCTGGGTGGACAGGAGGGAGTCTCCCTCCTTCTCTCCCCCCAGCCCACTATTAAACTCTACAGCCCAGCTACCCAATCCCATCTTGCCATGGAGGCCTAAGGCTAAATTAATTTATGTGGGTAAAGCCTGTGGAAATGTCTGACTTGCCAAGTTCTCTCAATAAGCTTGGGATACCACTAGAAGCAGTAAAAACTGGCTTAGCTACCCAGAATAAAATTAGTGTCATCCCAGGGATCCTGAGCCAGATTCTGGTTAATGGAGACATGAGTAGATAGAACAGGATCTTCATTCAGCACTGTGCAGATGTAGCTCTAGTCATGGGGAGCAAAGAGATAGCATAAAGGGAAGACAGCCAGAAAGGGCATCCCTGGTGAGGTAGCAGAGCCAACAAAAATTGCTTGGGAGTTGGACTAAAGAAAATCATGATTTACAAAGGGACTGTGGAGCTGTGCTGGTTTGGGTCTCCCAGGAGGCAAGAATCATCCTACTATTGAATGTGTGAGGGTTTATGCACACACAGGCACGCGTCTTCCCTCTGCCTACTGTTGCACAGGGGTCCTAATCAGGAACAGGACAGAGGTACACTCGCTTGGAAATCGGGCTTGGCTTCAGGGACCAGGAGGTCTGCCCCAGGCAAGGTGTGAGTTTGGATCCTCTGCTGGCTGCTGAATAGGCAGAGGTCAACCAGAAAAGCTGACCAGTAAGAAAGATGTGTGTGAAGAGATTCATTGTGAGGGAATGGTTTGTGTGATCATAAGGCTGGCCAGGTGAATCTGAATGCCCAGACAGGTCCCAGGGAGGGTGAACTGGACCTGTTGGGTGCAGAGTAAGCTGCTGTCTACATGCAAGATCTCTCTTCTCTCAGGAAGCTACAGCCCTTTCTACATGAGGCCCATCCATACCATCACACAGAAGATAACCTCCCTTTATCTTGGTCTTCTTATCTTTTTAAACTTGCTATTGGGGATTGAACTCAAGACCTTCATACTGAGTTACATTCCCATCTCTTTTTTTATTTTTTATTTTGAAACAGCACCTTGTTAAGTCACCAAGTTTCCCAGGCTAGGCTCCAACCTGGAGTTATCCTGTCTCAGCCCATTACAGATGCACAGCATCACACCTGACTGATGACCTCCCTTTCTTAAAGTCACCTCATTCTTGGCCTGGGATCTACAAGGTGTCTTGTACCCACTCCTTAAATTAAATGCCATCAGCACTCAGCCCTGCCTACCTTCTCTACTGTCAGGACATCTACAACCTCTTGAAGCAGCCTCTCCCTCTGTAGCTCTCTGATGTCCCAATCCCCCAGCAGTGGCCCTTGTGCCACCTGTCACCATCCCACCCTACCATCAACCAGCACATCTGTCAACTGTTATTTTTTACTTCTCAAGTGGGCCCAGGCAATGGCTTCCACCTCGGTCTCCTGCCTCCAGGTCTGCATGGCCAAGGCAGTGTGTTGGTGACCCCAGCCCTAGGCCAGTTCTTTCCATGCTAAGACTTCTCTGTGGTCACCAAACAACCCAGAGCTCAACCCTTGGTGCCAAGGCACTCTTCTCTGACCTTCACCCATGCCTCTTACTCCTGGGGAGATGAATGGGCACCGAGCACCCTCAGCACCTCTGCTTTTGGCTTTGGGGCTCTCATCCTGACCTCCCTGTCCTCAGCCGTAGTCGCTATGGTGAGCATCCATTCCCCGAGTCTGTGCCCATCTCATTAGATGCCCCATGCACACACTCTGCCACGTAGACTGAGGTAAGTGGTTGCCTATAAAATGATCCCAGATCCCTCCCTCTCCTTTCTGGTGTTCCTAGCCCCCCTCCTCACTTTCTCCCTCTTCCCATAGTTCAGTCTGAAATTTATGGAAGCAAGGGAGTGATCTTTTCTTCTCCCTCTCCCTTCCCTGTCACTTTGAGGACTGTTCTGAGCAGTAATCATGTCATGATAATTTATGGCCCAAAAATTACAGCTGCAGAGTAAGAGCTGCTGCAGGAACCAAGAAAGTAGAGGATGTTCATCCCAGGGAAGAGGTGGCAGTCAGAGGCCAGGGTGGCCTCACAGGAGGGCAAGAGTCACCCCAGATTCTGCAGGAGCTTCCCCTGAGTCTATCCACAGTAGACACATCGAGTTCTATCTTAGAAATGCCCTCCATGCACAGCGCGAGGATGGGACAAAAAGGCCACTACTTTGGAGTGATTTCTAGGAAACACCTAAGAGTGATGGGGACAGAACTGGGGCCCCCAAGAGAAGAGGAGGAATCAACATGGTTCATCAGACAGGAACATTCAGTCTAAGCTGCTGCAGGGATAGATGTGTAGGCATTTTTTGAAAAAGAGATCACTAAAATCACAGTATTTTATACCCATTCAATCTATCTATGTGTGACTTGATGCAAGTTCTTAGCAATAAGCTAAAGGCCCTGCCCTTGGGCAGCCCTCTTCCCAGTGGACATATGAAGGGGTTCTCTGAAGACAGCGGCAGGTAGAAGGGACAGACAGATGGGGGAAGAAAAAGAAAGGGACACGCTGGGGTGGCAGGTGGTGACTGGATAGAACACCTTTCTAAGGAGGAGCCATGAAACCAGCCAAAAGGGGCAGTGGCACAAAGGCCCTGGGACAGGAATGGATGTGACATGCTCAAGTCAGGGGAAAGGACAGGGATCACAGATGATGTAAGAGCAGCACCTGGAAACATATAAAGATGAAAGAGCCATCAAAGGACTCTGGCTTTTGTCTGAGAGCATTGGGAAGTCACTAGAAGGGTTTTGAACAGGGGAAGAACCCCGTGCTATATATCCAAGAGACTTTTCAGCTGCTATGTGGAGAATGAACAGCAGGTAGGCTGAGACATGCAGAGACCAGCCCTGAGACCATTCAAGTAATCTGTGACCGTGTTTAGGTGCAGCTACTTGTAGTAAAGGTAATTCTAAGTCTTTTGCACATATAATTAGAGGCGGAGCTAATAGAATTGTTGGTGCACTGGTGTGTGGGATGTGAGGGGAAGCAAGGTCGGGACACCCAGGTAGCGAGAAGCTGTTCCTTTGAGCTAAGCCTGGGAGGCTCAGCCTGGGCTGGGCACCAGTTGGAGGTGCTCTGAAGTTTGCATTTCCAGTTCTCTCTGCACAAACCACCCCTATAGGTGCCTATATTGTGCTATGGGTATCACGCTGACTCCAAGACCCAGAGCATCCTCGTGGCCTCCTGGTCACGCCCAGGTCCCTTGGGCTCTGCTTTCAGTGTCTGCCCACATAAGTCATCTCTGCCAAGCTTTACCCACGACAAAGGACTGCCTAGGGGCACTCATCTCTGAGTGAATGAGCTCTCTGCTGAGGGTCGGATAGCAAGGCTTTTGAGACAATGAAGCTGGAAATAGCTTACAAAGGGGCTTGAGGGATTCAGAAAGGGAACAGGGACCCCCATGCTGGCGGGGTGGGGTAGCAGGGGGCTCACCAGTGGTCTGTGCTGGCAAGGCTACATTATGACTCGTGAAAGCCTCAGACACTTGGCTTTTGTGGGTCCCTTCTTTCATAAAAAGTATTAAAAATGATACTTTATGGCTGTATTGGTATCAAGACAAATATAGCTATCTGAATTCTATGAATTTTTTCTGATTTTAAAAGAAATTAAAGCATGTTTATGGGCCCCTAAATTATCACAGGCAGCCCAGGGTACACAAAGGACAAGGGGGTTTGTTCCATCCTCAGGAGACGGGCCTTGGTGCCGTCTGACTCTCAACTGCTCTGAGACCTTAGCAGCTCCGGCAGCCAGGGCCTCGACATCCCAGCTCTCCCAGAATCCAGATACCCGTCCAGCTGCATACCCTGGACCCCTCAAGATGCTAACGAGGATGGGCATCTTTAACTCTCCTCCCCCACCGAAAGGCTCTTCCTCCATCTCTGCCATTAAACCTATTTCCTTCTCTGGATCCCCGACTCTTATCAAATCACGACTGGAGTGTACAGCCACTGATTCCCAAAAAGCAGCCATAAAACTGTAATGAGTAGGGAGATACCAAAGTGAAAATGACAGAGAAAGCCATAAACATCTGAATAAATATATAAATATAAACAAATCTATAAACCAAACCCTAGGGGTATTTTAAACACATAATGTAGCATTTATATCTCTTCCTTGGTGCAGCAGAACTTTCCAAGGAAATTCATTTAATTCTATCGCTCACACTGTCACCCCCGCCCAGAAGTAATTGCTAATAACTGCACCATTACCACCTCCCCCTGATCTAGTGTTCATTCCAGAAACTCACTCTAAAATTCATTATCATGATGCAATGAGTGGATGTGGAGACAGGATAGTTGGGTTCAGTCAGATGCCGGACACAGGGCTGGCCCTGACCTGCTCTGAGTGTCACAAAGGCAGTTACCTCTCCACTCCCTGGCTGGACAGAGAGAAGCAAGACAGAACTAAGGAAGGAGAGGCGCTCATTCTGTTTTGCTTTGGGCTTGAAGGTTCAAGTGGTACTCTCTCACAAAGCAGGGCTGTGGCTTCCCCTCTGCAGACTCTGCTAAGTGAGGGGGATGGGACATCAGAGGGTAGCTCTGCAGTCCCACAGCCACCCAGACACTGTGCAGAGCTGTTCTAGTACCTGCTCACCTAATCTCCATGACAGCCCCTGACGTAGGTACAGCCAGCTAGAGAATTTGTGAGACTGAGCGCAAATGTGAGGCCCTTGTTTAAGAAGCAAGGAAAATGGCATGCAGTTAAATGCATGAAACTTCTTTCTCCTCCTTGGAGTACAGGGATACCTCCTTCTCCTTCAGTGCACATGCTCCAAGGCCCCCAAGGCACTTCCAACGCAACAGGTCCCCTCCTCTCCAGCTGTCACCATTAGACTGATGCGCCATGTTTGATTGGAGAGGAGCAGTTGAGCAAGGCCAGTCTATAGTGCACAAATAAGTACCAAGCATGACACCAGGGCACACTTGGTACCCAAGAATGGGCTGAGATACTTCAGCATCCCTGCAGCAAGTCCAGCTGTCCCCACCCAGACACACCTAGAAGTAAATGCCACCAATCCCCAGGGAAGGACCCAAAGCGAGGCACACTGACACTCCAGCTGAACAACACAGTGCGAAGACGACAGAAAGCCAAAAATCAAATCCCCCTGACCTGTTCTGTGGCCTGTCCCCCAATTATAAGTTGAATTATAAAGTCCACAATGCAACGTAGAAAATGCACTCCCCCCACCTTATTTTCTGCCATTTCTCCCTCCTCTGGGATGGAGGCATGGAACAGCATGACTGCATAGACGCTGGTCTTTCCTTCAGAAAGTCATGTTCTTAGAAGAAACCAAAAGGCACAAAAATTGCAGTCAGTTTCTTTCAAAGAACACTTCTCTTTCAAAGAATTTTTTTTTTTGATCCCATGGCCAAAAAGGCTTATGCTTCCACAGTGTGAAATATAGCCCCACTGGAGTGCTTTCTTCAGAGCAAAACTGGTTGACACTCCCTGCTGGTAGAGTCAAACATTATGACTGAGCTCATTCAAATTCCTGTCACTTTAATCAACTGGTATCATATCAAATATCTGTCAGCACCATCAGCCAAAGTGATTAGACACCTGTTCTTCTTAGTGAATTGGTGAACTTGGTATTTCTGAAAACAAAAATAAAAATTCAAGATTAAAATAACTCTTCAATTTCATTAGCAACTGACTGATAAAATCGATCAAAAATGTATTTTGTCAAAGGTCGGACTTCTTCCCCTGAGTCTACTGAGATGAAGAGCTGTGAAAGGGAATGGTTCTGGGTAGTGGGGGCCATTTGCCAGAGAAGTGGGGAGGTGGACATCAAAACTGAATCATCAGAAACGTTCATTAGGTGGCCACAGCTCAATCAGCCACAATAGCAGAGAAATAGGAGCCTGCGAAATGTGCAACAGGTAGTCGCTGATCACTGCAATTTTGTGCTTTGAAGAGCAGTTTTCTATTCTTTCTAGAAATCCATCCTTTTCTGTCTCTTGTTTGTCCATAATTGATAAGAAAATGGGTATGATTTCCTAGAGAATGATCCAGTCTATGCCCTGGATTGCCCCTCAACAATCAACAAGCAATGGCAGGCTATCTGAAAATGGAAGCTATATTGTATTTATTGGGGTCCTTTGGACATTCTATTATCCTCAATTGATTCTGAATTGTTACCCAACTCCAGAGGATTGTGATATATTCAGTAGTTAACATAGTCTATTTTACACTGAAGCTAAAGTGTTAAAATTAAGTTCATTGTCAAACCTTAAACCACCAAAGATAGACTTCACTACTCCCTTCCCTCTGTCTTTATTCTTTTTCCAATCTTTAATGCGTATCACCTTCTTATACATCCACTCCCATCCCAAGCTCTTCCAACAATGTGATGATTGAATAGATAGTCACGCTAAGCGATCATTGATTTGATGTTCTAACTCCTTACAGAGGAGCATGTTTTCCAAAAGAAGACACCTGAAGTGGTAAATATTTAAGCCAAATAAGTAAGTAATAATGGTGTAGTTCCAAATGTCAGGCAATAGTCTGCAAATTGTCTAATAGAAAGTAGGCATGTTTTAACAAAACCATGCATTTAGAAAGCCATCTTGCTTACAGAACCCGAACATGCTCTTGAAGATATTCATATTGAACTAAGTGGACCACATTTTTGCAACTCAGATTTCTCACTGTTCAAATGTCCTCCTGGCTCCAGGCATTTCTGCAATGGCAATAGCTGGTTGTTTATTACCAGCCACTCGCCACCTACAGTTCACTTTTCCAGTTTTCCTCGATTGCCTCTACTGCAACACCTTGTCAGTTCCTATGGTTTATTGACTGAGTTCTGATGGACAGAGTAAGTGGATTACTTTGAGAGTTACTAAGGTACAAGAGAATTTCTTGATGGGCTCTAAATGATAGAATTGGCCTACTATCCAACTGGCCTCAATGTCAGGAGGTAATTCACCATCACAGAGAAGCAGGTTACCGTAACCCATCCCATCAACAACACCGTTTTGTCTGGCACATGTTATTTACCATCATTGTTATCCTGAATAAATATCAAATCAATTTGTGGTTAAAAACTCTAAATCATAAATTCTACTCCTTTAGGACCCATTAAAAATGTACTTCACAGAGATAACCTGCCACATAAATATATCAGGTACAACAATAACAAAGGAGTCCACATTGTTACACTACATCTAAGGATAGGTGGGATGGGTCTAGGGAAAATCCAAGACTCAAGTCCAAGTGTATGCCTAGCTTAGTCATCTCCAATTACTTTACTATGTAATTCTACCAGAAAAAAAAAATAGGAAGGCAGCCACATCAGTTCATATGTTGAACTGGAACTATAGATATCTACAGATGTATGTTTGTAAGCATATCAACCAGTACATCAACGTGAAATACACACTTAGGTGAAGGTCATCTTTAATAACAGTAAATGTGAAGCCTTGTTTAAACTAGATGTCATAATCTTCACAATCTAATTCTCTTCATGACTGAATAGCCTCTCACTGACTACTTCATGTTGTGACTGGTGATGGGCTCATCATCAGAACTGGGGAACCAACAGCCTCGCCACTTTCTTGTTAATTATTTGGGCTTAACATTAGTCTTCATTGAAAGAATGTGTCTGAGTGTCATTTTGGGTAAATTCTTCTGCATCACAACACTACCCATCTCCCCAGGATGACCATCATAATGCTATTAATAAACAATAAAAAGCACATATCTAGAGTGTGTATAATCAATCACCATCCTCTTAACTTTGCAACATTGATCTTGGTCTATATGTGAGAGGTGACAACCTGGAAGATGATCTGAGCCAGAAAAACTTACATTAAGTGCTGTGAAGTTTAGTTTTCCTCTTAAATTTTTGACAAAAATATACATAAACAATATAATAGTTTTTTCCCACACCCCAGTGAACAGTCTAATGCACCTGTCAGGTGAATTTCCCACTTTAGGATGGTTGATTTTAGTTCACGTTATTTTTTGTTTTAAAGAGAAAAAAAAACAATCGCACAAAATTTCAAAACAAGACAGTAAGAGAGTAACAATGGATATTGTTGTTTTCAAAGTAGGTACTCAAATTATAAGATACAGTCATGAAAAACTGATCAAACAATATGAACACAAATCTTTTTTAATGAACTAATAGAAACTAGTAGTATATTATCTTAACTATTACATATATAATATATATATTATATATATGTAATTATACTATATATATATATATATATATATATATATATATATATATATCCTTTTCCTTCCTTCTTCTTTTCTCCTTTCCCCTTCCCTGGTTCTCTTTTCTTTTGAACAGTTTCCTCCCCTTTTGCAATATCTATTGTATATTTTAGACTTTATTTGCTCTTTCAGTTTCCCACATCAGGTAGACAATATAATGTTTACATATGTGAGTCTGATTTATATCACTTATAAGTATGGTCTCAAGTTGCATCCATTTACCTATAAGTGTCTCAAGTTTATCATTCTTTATAACTGAGTAGTACTCCATTATATTAAAAAGACCATATCTTTTTATCTGCTCCTCAGTTGATGGGCATTTGGGTTGTTTCTCAGAGTTAGCACCAGCAAATTGTGCTGCTACAAACATTAGTGCTTCTGGGGTGTGATGTTTATAATTCTTCCAGGAGATGCCTAGAAGGAGAATAGCTGTGTTGAGTGGGACCTCCAGTCCTGAATTTTTCAGGCACCTCCACACTGATTTCTACAGTGGTTTTACCAGCCTACACTCCCACTAACAGTAGCTAATGGCTCCTTTCTCACCACAACCCCTCCAGCATTTGTTGTTGGTTGATTTCCTGATGATAGTTATTTTTTCTGGGTTGAGATGAAATCTCAGTGTTATTTTAATTTGCATATATTGAATGATCAGTGATGTTGCACATTGTTTTATATATTTATTGGTCATTTGTATATTTTTCTCTGAGAAGTATGTATTCATCTCAGATGCCCAGTTTTGGATTAGGTCTTTGAATTTTGGGGACCTCATTCCTCTCAATTCTTTATACGTTCAAATTGAAGCTGTTTGTCTAAAGAACAATTAGCTAAATTTTTTTCCAACTCTGTGTGTTGCCTTTTCACTCTGTTGATGATTTCTTTTGCTATACAAAAACCTTTCAGTAAGATGAGATCCTAGTATTTGATTCTTTGAAGCATTTCTTGTGCAGACTGAGTTTTGTTCACAAACTCTTTGCCTACCCCTATGTCTCCAAGATTTCTGTCTACTTTTTCTTCAAGTAAATTGAGTGTTTCTGTTTTAATATTTAGCTCTTTGATTTGTTTTTACTTTAGTTTAGTGGATAGTGATAGACATGGGCCTAGTTTTAGTCTTCAGCATGTAGAGAGTCAGTGTTTTCAGAATCATTTATGGTCTATTTTTCTTCTAGTGAACATGTTGGACCCTTTGTAAAAGGAAAGGTATCTCAACGTGTTTGTAATTATGTCTGCATTTTTTAATCTGTTCTACAGGCCTATATTTTCCATTGTCATGCTGATTTTATCACAGTACCTTTGTAGTACAACTCCAAGTCAGAAATTGTGATGCCTGTTGCCTTGCCTTTGTTGCCTAGGATTGCCTCTGTTATTCTAGGTCTCTTCTGGCTCCAAATGCCAAAAGCAAAAATCACATGATCATCTCAATAGATGAAGAAAAAGCATTTGACAAATTCCAACAGTATTTCATAATAAAATCCCTACAGAAAATTGGAACAGATGGTCTTTGCCTCAATCTGATATAACCCATCTATGACAACAAACAGCCAACTAAAATACTAAATGGATAAAAACTGAAAGCTTTCATTCTAAAATCATGAACAAGACAAGAATGTCCATTATCACCACTCCTATTCGATATACTTCTGGAAACACTAGCCAGAGCAATTAGACAAGAAAGAGAAATGAAAGGAATAAGGATACAAAATGAAATTAAATTATCATTATTCAAAGTCAACAAGATATTCTATATAGAAGACCCCCAAAACTCCACCAAAGACTTCTAGATTTAATAAGCAAATTCAGTAGCATAGCTAGATACAAAGCCAACACTAAAAATCAGTAACATTCCCATACACAAACAACAAACTCACTGAGAGAGAAATTAAGGCAACCATGCCCTTCATAATAGTTTCCAAAAACATTAAATACTTAGGAATCAATCTAACAAAGGAAATAAAAGATCTATACATTCAAAATTTTAGTACTCTGGAAAATGAGATCACAGAAAATATCTGAAAATGGAAAGATATTCCTTGCTCATGGATAGGAAGAACCATATAGTGAAAATGACTCTACTCCCAAAATTGTTATACAGGTTTAATGCAATCCTGATCAAAACTTCGCAGTTTAAAACAATATCTGTCATCTGCTCTCTGAGCGTGCCTAGGAATGCAGGAGTCACATAACTGAGTCACTGTGACCGAGCATCCCCAGTGAAACTGCAATAAAGATTTCAGCTAGAGATGCTGTCATCTGTTATTGACTAGGAGTGCGGAGCTCTGAGTATGTAAAGGGATCAGTTGCACAACTGGCAAGCTGATACAGTTGTTGGCAAGAAGCCTCCGCTCCTCTCCATGAGGAGCTCCATAAGGCTGCTTGAGCGTTATTGGTCATGACCGCAGCCAGTGACCCAGGAATACACCGCTCAAGTGGCAGTGTCTTTCATAGCTTAGCTTTAAAGTCACAGGCCATCATTTTACAGTGTCCAGCTGATTGCACAGCTCAACTCTGTGAACGACAGTGGCAAGGATCACCAAAGGTCACCTTGTCGGCTAGTTGCTGTGACTATTACATAACCTTAATGCCATAGGATTGTCCCACTACAATGTTGTATATGGTTAGTTTTCTAAATTTCAGTGTAAACATGTGTAATTTTTTCACATTCTATAAGAATTAAAAGTTTAGAATATCAATGATTGTTGGAAAATATCTGTTTCATGTTATGTCTAAGGCATTGATATTCAGACAGATAATGAAGCAATGTCAAGCTCAGTTGCTTATGTTATAGGATAATGATATCATTAAGCTTCTCTTCTAGATAATTAACAACTTAAGTTTGCAGACCAAACATTAGAGAAAAAGAAATTCTAAGATAGCCTATATTTTGGCCCGAGCCCCTCAAGATCAGTGAGGACTCAGGACATAAAAGAACCTGTACTGTAATATCCTATAACCCAGTGATGTCACAAATTTTCTGTTCAAGAAGATTATGGGGCCACGAAGGAAAGGGCACAATGTGTATTGTGCCTAAGGGAGAATCACCCAGAGAGAAAATATGCTCTTAGGATTTCACAGAGAGCAAATTGGTCAAGCAATGGCCATGACTCATTCAGACGGCTGACACTGACAACAGTTCTACAAAATGCTGTACAGAGTTTCAGGGCAAATCTTGAGGGGATTTGACTGACCTTGTCAGAGACAAAAGTTGTATTTTTTGTTGTATAGGACTTGGTTTATTTTGGTCTTAACCATCCAGCAGAAAAGTGTAACCACAAGGTATAAAAAATAAAGTCATAATAATATGCTGTGCTGTAAAAGGCTCAATAACTTCAAATATTGCCAATTCTGTTGATAGCCCACTACCATTATGGATTATTAGACTGCACTGGGTTATTTTGCTGAATTCAAGCACCTACAATATTTGAATGGCAATGGAACACCCATCTCTGATAAAACAAAACAAAAAAGGCTATATAAATGAAGGACCATTTTGTAGTTAAAACATAGATAGATAGATAGATAGATAGATAGATAGATAGGTAGATAGATAGATATCTGTATATACCAAATAGGATAGCTATACAGCTACTTTCTGTTAGTTCAATGAGAAGAAAGATTTGTACTGAGTGCTTAGACAAGTATGTCTGTATCTTGTACTCTGAATAACTACTATGAAGACAACAATATGCAATATATTAATTATTGTAACTGTCCTACTAACCTGCTTTGAAATTGTTTCATTTGGGGGGCTGGGGAGATAGCTCTGTGGCACAAGTGCCTGCCTGGCAAGTGCAAGGTTGTGAGTTCGAACCCTGGTCAAATAAATAAATAAATAAATAAATAAATAAATAATGACCAAACTGAAAGGGCTGAGAAGATAGTTCAGTAGAATAAGCACTTGTCTGGCAAATGCAAGGTCCTGAGTTCAATCCCCAGTTCCACAAAAAACAAAAACAGACAAACAAAAAAGATGAAAATAAAATAAATAAATTTAGTCTGGGCCTGGGGAGATAGCTCAGTAGAATAAGCAAAGGACCTCAGTTCAATTCCCAGTTCCACAAAACAAAATTCTTCCCCATTAAAATCAATTAAAAAAATAGAAAAAATAAAACAATAGGATATATGTATCATTAATAAGTAAGCCATTATTCATCTTTAATAAATAATTTAATCATTAATCACCTATCATTAAATTGTTTTGTGGGTAATTATTGTGCTGATTTAGAAATTTTAAATTTAATTTTTATATTTTATTTTTAAGAGCTCACTTAATAGCACATATGGTATTTTTAAATTATTAACTTAATAGATTATTGAATAAATAAAATCATTTGTAAATAAGAGAAAATATTAATATATAAAAATAATAGAAAATTTAAATAGAGAATGATAGTCTCATTTTGCTTGGGAAGGGGGTCATCAATACTGTCTAAATATGAAATCTGAAAAGTTTTTAAAGATATCAAATTCTTAATACTCTATAAAATAGTTTTTTTTTGTTTCTTTATCCTTACAGAACTGTAAAAACTAAAAATACTTCTGTAATTCATAAAAATTTCTTTGGTTAGTTGTTTCTTTGTCTTCACTTTAATTCATTTTCCTTTTGATAAAGTCATGTAACAAAAAATACAATACAATCACATCTTTAAAATAGTTCAGCTGGCCCAATCTTGTTTCTAGAAAATTATTTTTGTCTGCCCATTTCTTATGCTGCTTGTGAACTCGGACAGAGAGGGTCCAGACAATCACTCCTCAGCATCTGTTAAGGCCATTTCTGCACTTCAGAAATGGCAATGAATGTTCTCTTTGTACTTTCAGGTAGTTGATGTCTCACAGGAAATACGTAGTGTTCTGTGAAGAGCTTTAGATTGAAAGAAGTCGTTATTTGGTGCATTGCATTGTCATCTCATTCTTATGGACATTCCACCCTCCCAAAAAAAGGTGTACATCTTAGAAACTCCAGTGCACATGCAGATGACAAGGAAAGGCCACCAGTGTCCCATTAGAGTGGGCCCTTGCTGAAGCTACCACAAGCTTATGTCCAGCTGGGCTACTCACCCCACATCCGAGTCCCCTGTCTACACCCCTGCCCAGAGCTGAACCACAAGTGAGGCCAATCACAGTTCAGTGGGGTTTGCAGGCCCTGGAATCCTGATCAAATGTTCCTCAGTTCACAGCCAGCAGCATCAGTCAGGAGAGTACCAAAAGGTCAACCGAGCCATAGTGTGGAAGGAGAGGCCCAAGGGAAAGAGGGATGGGACTGTAACATTTGAAAAACAGGACACAGGACTATCTCACTTCCAGTTTAGAGCTCTCATAAAAATGCATCTCCAGAAATTGCTGGTATCAACTACTCTACCAATAGGTTTTCAGGACTGTTTCTCTCTTGTGTCTACTAGGATTCCCCACAGAACATTCTGAGCAGGACAATCCCTCCTTACATAGACTTGTTCAGCAGGATTTTTAGCCAGGAAATACTCACTGCACCCCTCAGTCTCTGCTACCACTGAAAGATGCCCATCCGCCTCTCTACGCCTGCCCTCCAGGCAGAACTCCTGCAGCCCCATGTCTGGACATTCCGTTGTTTTCCAGTTTCCACTAGAGCAAGAAGAGATTTCTCTTGCTCAGTTATGCCCTTGTGACTTAATAGGTCCTCAGCAAGCACTTCAGAACACAGGAACAAAATCCAACACAGGATCTGCTGTGGAGAAACTGACTTTCCAAAATACTAGTTTCAACAAAGCTATTCAGTAAATGCCTGGAGAAAGAACACCAGAAAAGACGGGAGGGGCAAGGCAGAATCTGGCCCTTGCTGACACTCCCCACATGCCAGGTGGTATGCCAGGCCCTGCCTGCTGCCTTCTGAGGTAGCTCTCACTGTACCTGCCTCACAGAGTCTGTGCCAACACAGCACCACAGAGAGCAGCAGAGGGGGAGTTTGGCTATGCTTTTGAGTTCGTGGTCTTTTTCTTCCACCTACTCTGACTGTTCCAGTGGGATTGGTTCATCAGCACTTACCCTGCTTTTAGGAAATGTTATCTTCAGAGATTTCACAAAATGATGGATTTATTTTCCAGTGCTGGTCAGACAAATTCCATCTTTTCAGAGTCTTGACTGTTTAAATAAAGCCAACTTATCTGACCCATATCCTCAGTCAAGTTTCTGAAGAGTCAGACAAGAAGCATGTCAGCAGATGCCTCCAGTCACGTGCATACATAGCCTTACTACTTGACTACTGCAGCTCTGGGCAGCTCCTTTCTGAATCTGAAGAAAATTGGTTTTGTAAATTTGGTTAGAAAAGATGGAACAGAGCTGAAGTTGTTCATTTTCCATCTCTGTGCCAGGTTTTCCTTTTGGATAGCTGGGTCCTTTTGGATAGCTGTCTATTTTGAAGCCCAGTACATTTGCCAGGAACCGCAGGGCAACAGAAAAGACCAGCCTTTGTGCCTCTTCCCCAGGAGGAAGATTGCTCTCTCCTTCACAGGAGGAAAAAAGCAAGGAGGGAGGGAAGCAGCCTCACCAAGAAGTCTTTGCAGCTGGGAGGTTGTTGCCCAGAGATTGCCTCTGTGCTCACTTTCTTGGTGTCCCAAGAACTTCTCATTTGACTACTTACAGTCTTCACTAGGCCCTCCAGTCCAGCATACTGACGCCCTCCCCCACAATTCCCACTGAAGTTCATAGCAACACTTCATGCGGAGCCATGACCAAAGCCTCATAACTCAGATTCATACCAACAAAGATCCAGAAGACTCATGTTTGTCTTCTCCACCACCCTCCTGCCTGGTCTCCCAGTGCTTGTGTCTGGGCTTGCAGAGCAGTAGTGGGCATGCTATGGACAGACATGTCAATAACTAGGAGGGCACCTGTGTCCATAGGCTACACGCTTTTACTTCTAATATCTGACACTGGCTGCACCTGGCTGTTGCTATTACCCCAAGAGGGAAGCAACGATTTAGCCCAAACAGGGCAAGAAACACATGAGATTGGAGGGATGTTTGCCACCTTCTTCCATCTAGAGATAGAGGATGTAAATACCATTTAATTAAAGTCATAAATCTAGCTTTTGTCATATTTTGGCTTTGCTGCTGTTAAATCCAATCTGGTTTTGGTTGTTTATCAAATGCTTTGACCACTAACCAAAATTTCTGAAATCAGCAGAGGTTATTTCCCAGCTCCTATGCTCCACCCCGCTCTGGGTGTCTAACCCCCAGCTGGAGCCCACCTTCAATCCTCACCTGAGGCTGCAAGGAGTGAGCCGTGCACAGCAGGGGTGAAGAACCGAGATCTAGGTCAGAATTTGGCAGACTTGGCTGCACATTAGCCTCACTTGGGGAGTTTTGAAAATGCCAACACCTATCCAGGGATATCCCAGCAATTAGGTTAGCGTCTCAGGGCAAGGACCTGGACACCAGCATCATTTAAATGTCCCTAGAAGAAATAACCATGTAGGTCAAGGGTAAAGGTCTCTGCTCTTGGGTATTCAAGGAAGGAGGGTCATGTCTAACTAAGGGAGAAGCAGCTCTAAAATAAGGCCATAATTGCTCAGATAGGAGCACGCCCCTCACTTCATGGTGATTCTGTCCGCTCTCACTAAGGGGCAGCAGGTGACATAGGAAGGGTGGACTTTGTAAAGCTCTGTAAGTCCTCCAACACTAGCTTGAATTCCAGGCTGGCCCAGGGTGGTCACACTCAGGCCACTCATAGGCTTTCCTGCTCTGCAGGTCTGTGTTGCTCTACCTGTCCTCTCCCCAAACCCACAGATTGTCAGCAAAGCAGCTGTTTTGCCTCCTACACAGCCAGAGCACTTGCCACCAACTCTGGCTAAAAGGATGATCAGGGTTCACCATAAGCAGAAAATGCATTATGCAAGGTAAATCTGAAAGGCTGTAGATCTGCTAGAGTAAAGTCACCACCCAGAAGGTCACATAAGCATGGGACATCATATGGAAACACACTATGCAAAAGCACAAAGAAGGAGCACCCCTTCCCACAACATGCTGTGGTAGGAGGATCCAGACCTCAGGCTCCCTTCATCTGCTGCTTAAAAGACACCCAAGATTTAACACCAGCCCATTACTTGCCAGGCCTGCCCCACCTAGCAGCGCCCTCATCCCATCCTAAGCATCTTCACCCTGCCTGACCACTGCCCTTTCCCTGCCAAGAAGAACTTTTCCAGTCACCTATCCCCAGGTAGGTGGGTAGATGAATGAGAGGCCCCAGGGACAGCACCTGGTGTGATCTGTCCCACTCTTGATGCCCTCCCAGGGACAGTTCCTGCCCACTCCACATTGGTATTGTTCTTAGAAAACAAAGAACTGTTCAGGGGAAGGGATCAAGGTTTTACAGGAAAAGAAGGGCCTGCAGGGCATGTTCAGCCGAGTCTCTGAGGAGGCCAAGTGCAGAAGGAACAGGGTGGCATGCTGCCTCACCTTGCACACAAAGGGACCTGGCTCACACCATGCTCCAGTGCCTGAACAGAGAAGTGTGCTTGTATATCCTGAACCCAAGACTATAAAGCTCAGTGACCATGAGCCGGGCACGGTGGTGCATGCTTGGAATCTCAGCACTTGGGAGACTGAAGCGGCAGCATCAGCGTGAGTTCAAGACCAGCCTGGGCTACAAAAATGAGCTCAAGGCCAGCCTGAACTGCATAGTGAGACCCTGTTTCAAAAAGACAAAAAAAAACCTTCAATGACAAAAAGCTGGGCTCCAGAAAGCATCAAGGACCTATCAGCGCGGTGACTAAAGAGAGATGGATATCCACAAGGAAGAGCTCAAGACCCCAAGCAGAAGGCCAATTGTGGCTTTGGGAAAGGGCCCAGGTCAGGGCATGAGAAGGCAGGTTCAGCCCAGGTTCTGGGGCAACTCACTGCAGGATTTTATGTCTCTGGGTTCATCACATGAAAACAGCCACATCCGGCTCTTTTCCACCTCATCATGGGATCATCTGAAGAAAGATACAGTTAGAGGGAAAAAAAGTCTAGCTAGCATAAGAAATAGTTTGTGCCTGAGGGTTCTAAACAGTGCAGAATTTGTGGCCATAATCTCCAGTCTTCTGTGAACACTTTGTATATTCGTCAGGCATTTATTAAGCACATACTCAGTACAAGATACAGCACTACAAGGAAAACAAAGACATTTCCCTTTGAGGACTCCCACCTGTCCAGTAGAAGTAGAATTTTTATATGCACAGCAATGGCAGAGAGACAACCAGAAGAGATAGGCACCATCTTTGTCATCTCATAGATGAGATGAACAAACAAAGGCATAGTTTGAAGAATGTCCCTAAACATGGACAGCTGGTGGGCAGGAAAGCTAAACTTTGTACCCAGGAAGTCTAACTCCACTGTGCCTCCTTAATAACTACCCAGTCACTCACAGGAAGCCTTCAGGCTATGTGTGAGGCAAGAAGGTGACAGGTGCACAGTCCTGTATGTCCTAGCCACTGCACAGGCCAGAGCAGAGACCAAGGGTGAGATGAGGAAGACAGCATGGCCATGATAGCCTGGAACCCTGGACAGCACTGGGCAGGGAGGGGAGGGGACGACAATGTAGAGCCACATTCAAAACAGCAAAGTCAAGCAAGAGGTAGCCCTGAGCCAAGATCAAATGGACACATGCTACATAGAAATCGGAGATTGGGCCAGCCAAACAGTTCAGTGGATTAAAGTGCCTGCAAGCAGCCACAGGGGCTGGGGGTTCGATCTCTGGGCCTGCTGTGCCAGTCCTGCCCCCGGGGGGTATGGAGACTGGGCATGGTGGTATAATCCCAGCTCTTGGAAGGCTGTAAAGAGGCAGATCATGAGGTGTATGACCTAGTAGTAAGACCCTGAATACCCTGTAGACCCTTCCCTAAAATATAAAAAAGAAAAAAGAAAGAAAGCAGAAATTGGCTTCAGTATGTATGGAAACCCGTCAAGCAGAAATGTGAAAGACAGAGAACACTTGCTATCTTCAAGCTATCTCATCCTCTCCCCCTTAAGTAGTCTCAGCTGAGGAAGAGAATTGATAAATTACATATAGAAGTCTAGAGCCACAGCCCCAAATGACCACCTACACATGCAAAACTTCTGCCCCCATATTTTACTTTTAAAATAGAGAGATTTGTATTCAGTAATTTCATGAGCTGCATTTGCTCAAATGTATAACTGTTACTCTACATTGTTTTCCCTCAAGTCTACCCAGCATTGCAGAAAAATATTTCTCCATGCCCTGGGCCTGGAACACCCCCAGTTTATAATCTTATGCCCACAGTCCAAATAGCAAAGAACCAAGATCTGGAGCATCTTGGAAGCTTCCTCAGCTTTGGAATGACCAGCAGCGTTTGAATTTACCCATCACTGGTGGCAGGGTGGAGAGAAACAACGGGGCCTGAGGTCCAGGAGGCCAGCTAAAGGCTCACCCAGGCAAGGGGAAACTATTCCAACTGCTGGCCCAGGCAGAGGCACTCAAAGGAAACTGGTGGTATAAAGGCAGAGTGCCGTAAGGCAGGAGAGCCATGTGTGTGCCACCAAAACACCACCTGATCTGCAAGTGTCAGTTGAGAAGGCTGTGTCCACCATGCACTAGTGCTTGCAAGCTAGGTTCTAAGGCAGAGCATCAAAGAGACCTGGTCTCTCTCACTCCCATGATGGCAGCAAGTTCAATATACTCTCAGCTAAAGGCCATGGTCATCTGTCAGACTCTGGTTAAATCCTCAGCTCCAGTGCCTCAGCCCTAGCCCTGCAAGAGAACCCAAAAAGAAACAGCCCTAGGCCTACTGCCCAGATAGTGTGCAGATGGCCCAGGGGAGGCTGTGCTGCCTCTGACCCCTGCCTCACCCAGCCTGCTCCTCTGACCCAATGAGTCAGCTCCTTGCAGCTCAGATAGATCTGCTGGGCTGGAACTGCCAAGAAAAGCTAAGAGCTCTCCCTAGTAAAAGATAGCACTGAGCCAGCCTCTTACACAATCCACCCTGAGAAAGGCACCTATCACCTAGCCCAGCTTCTGGCCTGCTCACCTTCTCTGCCTGCCTTCATCCCCATCCTGGGTGTGATCCCCAGCCCAGTCTGCACCTGCTTGCCTGGCCAACCATCCTCCCAGCTCTGCACACTTGATCTCTCTCTTCCAGCATTGTCCCCTGGTCAGGAAACCAGTGTAGCTCGTGCCCCAGGAGCCCAGCCTGGCTCACCAAGTTCCCCTCAGAGTGATGCTGTCACTGTGGTCCTCATGAAACAGGCCAAAGGAAAAGCAAGAAGGTTTCTCCCATGAAAAGCAAGCCCTAGGATCAAACACTGATGTGCTTCTAGGTGGGAAAGAGGGTCTATATGTCCCATGCAGATAGGTTGAGCAGAACTGGAAGCAGCAAAGGGTGAATCCCATGGGGGGTTGAAGTTGGCTTCGTAATACAGTCAGGCGCTTATGCCACTGAGCTATCTCCCTGGCCCTTGGCTCCATAATACAAGGGTTTCCAGTAATCAGGGCCATTCACAGGAAGAACAGCCAGCCTCCTGGGGCTGTGGGCCTCCAGCCAGCAGAAGAAAACATCCATCTGTCAGAGAGGTTAGAAAATGACAGAGATCAGGGAACATCGTCTTGTTCCTAAGGTTGTAAAATATTAATGAAAACTCTCCATGCATCAATTACAAAGTCTTGGGCAAAATTAATCAGTTAATATTTTGAGGAATCTGCTACTCACTCTTCCTCTACAGAAGTGCTGCGACTTCCACAATAACTCAGTTAAAAGATGACCTAAATGATGACAATGACAAGGACTCAGCCCCAGATGCCCAGTTCACTGGTGCACGTTACCCAGAGGTGCATGGGAAACAGAAGGCTTCAACTCCCCACTAATTCTAAGGAACAATTCACAAAACCCCTCCGGCCCAGGTCCCTTTCCATCCAAGGCAGCAGGAGCACCTTGATGCGGCACCAATTCCCCCTTTTGCTTGTAAACATGATTTTACATTTCCTCTAGGAATGGGTGGGCTTTCAGAGAAAACAGCCAAAAGAAAAATCTACAAATTCATGCAATAGAGGAGGTGCTACATTTTCTAAACACTGGAAAAAGAAGGAGCGACCTTTGGCTTTATCTTGAATTGCTACCACCCCCACATCCCATCGCATGCCACCAGGCTCACACTAGGATTTCCTGGCCTAGAACAGCCACTTTCCCAGGCATGGCTTTGGCTAAGAGTGAGCTTCTCTTACTTGTCTGCCCAGCCAAGTTCTGGCATGATTGCTGAGCCCCGGTGTCCCCTGCGCCCGGAAAGCAGGCTGCCGGGCTTCCCCTCTGTCACTGTACCAGCCCACAGGTGCCAAGGGTCTCTTCATCGCTCCCTCCCTGGCATTAAGAGGCCTTTCAGCTCTACTTCTTCAGGGGACCTAATGAGTCCACAGTGAGTGCTCAATCCTGAAGACACCTAACTAGAGAATGGAGGAGCCAGTCTGACTTTCTGCAGACGTGTGGGGCTTAGCCAAATAGCCTTTCTGTCCATCTTTCCGAGGGAAAGGAGAAGGTGTGGCCAGCCAGGGAGAGGGCAGGAGAGTGCCAAGCGGATCATTATGTGTTCTTGGAAGCCGGTTTAATGGACTGGCTCGGAGCGGAGCTGGGAGCCGACTCTGAGGCCCTCAGACAGGACGTGGCGGGGGCAGGGATTCCACATTCAGTTTGAACAAGTGGTGATGCTTTATGGAAACTTTTGAAAGACGTCCTGTTTCAGACCAGCGAGCTTGTACTTCATCTGGTAGCTCTCGCCATCTTTCCCTTCAGTGTGGGAGCCCAAAATGAAAAGGGAAATGAAAATCACTGATCATCTACTGTGTGCCAAAAACTAAGTCAGCAATTTGACTGCCCTAAGAATCTGAGGTTGCCCTTTGAGGAGGACGACCTGGGCCCAGAGAGCACAGGCACGCAGAGCTGTTTCCCATCTAGGGATCTTCTCTTTACAAGACCATTTTTGCTACATCTCACCCTTGCCCTCAAGCCCAAACTTCCCTCTTGTCAGCAGGATAAGCGTTCCCACGGCAAAGGAACACCGTGTTCCCTAGAAAAGACACAAGAGCTGCTGAGGCCGTGTGGGCTTGTGAAACAGGGTCGGCCCAGGCTCTGCACTCCACCAGCTCAAGGCGGGGGCGGGGTTCAGCCTGGACTCCACAGTAAGCTGCCAGTTCCGGGGTCTCTCCTATCACGGTGAACAAAGCCACCATGCTCAGTCCAGGGAGCCTCTCCCACGGGAAGCACAGTTTCTATTTGGCTCTTCTAGGCCTTAATTCTTCTATAAATAGTAATATCGGGCCAGAAAGATAGCTTAGTGGTCTAAAGCACCTGCTTAGGCAAGCTTAAGTAACCACAGGGACCACAGTTCGATCCCCGGCACCACATGCTGCACCAGCCCCACCCCCAGAGCAGGCTGAGCGGCCGTAACATAAATAAATAAGCAAATATATAAATGAGAATATTGTCTGCACACAGCAGGAATGCAAAGGTGGTGAGCAGCGCACGGGTACTCCAGAGAGGGCTTTTCTTGGGCAACCATTCATTCTTCTCTCAGTTTATTAAACATTTATGCAGGAGTTGTCATGCATCAAGCTTTCTGCCAGGTGGTACAAATAGAGAAACTAAAGAAATTATTCTTATTCTTAAAGGGCTTGTAGTATGTACACATTCTCATCAAAAGAAATATAAAAATATTTGAAGTCTTGTAGTTAGAGAGTAATTCCCAGATGTATATTCACTCTCAACTCCTATGGGTATATTTGAGCACCATTACTTGAAAGATGCTCTCTGTATTTGAACATACATAGATACCATTTTCAAAAATTAACATTTCTGAAATTAGCATGCATCTTACAGTTGTGATTGGCAGCAATTGCTTTTCTCTTAGTAATGCATAAAATAGTGATATATCTTACAGTTGATAATATTGTGGAGTCAAATATATTTTAAATGATATTATCCTTTCTCAAATTGACTTTGAATGGATTTTACAGACACTTAATTTAACAGAAGTTCTTCCCAGAACTTTTACAGTTCATCCAGATGCCTGGTGTCACACAGATCATGCGTTAGATAGCCGGCTGCCTCTCTCGGGCAATTTTTTGCCAAGGGGCTAGTGGGTGCTGTGTTGCATTTTGGCCACCAGAGGGAGCCAGCACACAGGAGCGGGATAGGTTCCCACTCTTGGCATTGGGCTCCACCCTCTGAAACTTTTCCAATGTGGCCTCCCCCCAGGGCAGAAAACCCCCACCCGCTCACTGAACCCCCATCGGCAGGGTCAGAATGGAGGGAAGGGAAAGATGCCTGCCTCACAGCAATAGCAGTAGAAGGACGGTTGGATTTGATGGTGCTTGTAGAACCATACAAAAATGAGTATGGCTTCATGCGCTGCCTGCGCCTGGGAGTGAGAGCAGGTGCTAGTTGTGGGCCTGAGTCCGGAAAATGCAGAGCTCTTCTGCAAAAATTGCACACGCCTGAGGCCCACAGGAATTTGTACAGTTCTCCAAGGAAGTATTCCCACTCTAGCAGTCATCTATAGCCTCATTTACAACCCTTTTCTTCTTTCCTTCCTCCATTTTTGCCCTTCCTTCGTGCAATCTTTCCTTTTGATATTTCTTTATTGAACAGCCATTATATGGCAAGCACCGCACCAGCAGCAATAGATACAACAGTAGGCAGAACCGAAGACTCTACTATACTTATGAATGTTGACTTCGGGGTGAAGGATGTACACATTGGTAGACAACTGTCTTATAAAGAGGAATACTGGGTCCCCTGAGAGTATATAACAAGAGTTCTGGGGAAAGGGTGGATTTGATAAGGCTTCTGTAATGAGTGGTAGTCAAGGCAAAGTTCTCCAGGTAAAGAGTGAGGGCCTTCTAAACCAGAGGACCTATATGTACCAAGATCCTGAGATACAAGGTGCTCAGGCACTCACAGGGGACCAGCATGGTGCCCAGAGCCTGGGGACAAGAGAAACTCGGGATGAGCTGAGCCTTGGGAGCACACCAGTGCAGAGCCTTGCACACCACACCCAAGATGTGTTTTTTGGGTTTTTTTGTTTTGTTTTGTTTTTTGTTTTTCATGATAAAGCTATTGGTTTGAGGCAGACAACCAACTTGAGTAGATTTGGGTATTCATACACTAACCACACCGTGGAGTACAGGTTGGAGAGTAAATCTGAGGGTGAGTGAAGGTGTACACGTGGGAATTGTTAGGGAAAAGTGTGAGGTGAAGAAAGCGACCTGGTGATAGTGAGCATGAAGGTATATTTTAGGGACAGAGTCACTAGCTTTGGAGCTTGGAAGGGGAGGAAGCATTAAATCTGACTGTCTGACTCCCATGTTTTCTGAAGGAGCAGCTTGCAGGAGGAGAACTTTTCCTGAGCAGGCATCTCTGGGGGAGGTAGGAATGGGAAAACATTCTGAGTTTTCAGCACCTTAACCTTAAGCTACTTCTGGAACATCCATGTGCAAGGGCAAGACAAAAGACCATTAATCCAATGCCAGAAACTGGGCTGGAAATGTTGGGTTGGAGTCATAGGCACACAGGTGGCACAGAAAGCCACAGAGGCAGTTGGCACCACCTGGCTAGGAGGATGGGCAAGGAAGAAGGTGGTCCAGAACAGAGCTCTCCAGGAGGCCTGTGTGCACAGGGGGCCAGAGCTTGCCAAGGGAGAGTGAAGAAGCAATCCCATCAAGGATCAGCTATAAGAAAAAGCTGCTGCCTGAAGGAAGGAGGGCTAACTTGTAGAGCGCCACTCAGCAGTCTCGGGAGATGAGGACTGGGCCATGTCTGGATTCGCCAACATTCAGGCCTCAGAGACTTCAGCTAGGGCTGTGGTAACAGAAACAGAATGGGGTGAGCTAATCAGAGAAAAAGAAGCGCCAAGTGCTCGCTTGCAGAGGCAGTTATGCAGCGAAAGCAGCGGCTCTGCTTATGAAACCGTGGTTGTGCTTGGCTGCTCGAGGAAGCACGGGGAAGTCAGGGACCCTGGTTCGGCCCTCACTGCAGTTTTGCCACACATGCACAAGGAGGGGGGACATGAGCAAGTGAGGTGAAAGAAGAGAAACGAAATCTCATCTGGCCCAGGCAGGAAGAAAGGCAAGCAGCATGGGGAGCTAAGGGTCAGGGGTCTGCAAAGGGCGAAAGGGCCAGATCAGAGAGGGAACCTGGGCAGGCGAAGCGAAGTTACAGGAGAGAGCACCTGGAGCAGAGGTTTAACTTTTGGGAATTCATCACTGTGTGTGACTTAAGTCTAAGCTGTGACTTTGGAAATTGGGAACAGAAAGAAGAGGTAGAAAGAGTCAGTGGAGATGAGAGGATGAGGTTCTGAGAAGCCCAAGAAAGAGATGGGGCACTGCCTGGACACTGAAGCTGCTTTGAATTATCCAAGTGGGGGTTAGGATGGTGGGCAGAGCACCTAAAGCCATACCTGAAAGGACCAAATGGCAGTAGCGACAGTGAGCAGTTTGAGAGAGCAGTGTAGATCTCAGAAAACAGGGTTTCTGCACAAGCGAGATGAGCTGGTGCTCTAGGAGCAAAAGTGGAGAGCAGCAGGCTCCTTTACTAGGGGAGAGAAAACAGCCCCGGGAAATGGTGCTGGTGCAGGGACGGAAGGGGCCTCCTACTCTACTGGAAGAGACCTGTACCATCTCTAGCAGGGTCTAGGACAGCTAAGTGTAAGGGATTTTCACACCAAATTAGGAATCAATCCCTGTCCTAAAACAGACATTGTACAACTCAAGGCAGGCAGTGTGAAGCAGTGGGGTAATGCTGTCTCACAATGAGAGACACCCACAAAATTTTATATCACCTCTGAGCAGCACAATAAAGACAAAACTGAGCTGGAGGGGACCAGAGAGAAATGGCTGAAGTAACTAAGCAGAAAAGAGGAAAGCATAGCACCACAAGGGGGTAAAAGGATGAAATGAGAAAAACTGGAGACCTTGAACAAAGACAAGAAAGAGTAAACTGTGTCCTAAGTCCAGCCCTGTTGTAGCAGAAAACACCTCCAGTCTGGCTACATGCAGCTTCTGGTGGAAAGTACCAAAGCCTTGTACTGTGCCTGAAATAGCATAAGAAAGAAAGGGCTAGAAAGGGCACAGAAGAGAGAGGAGAGCTGAGGGAGACTGGTAGCCAGCTGCAAACAAAATCATCTTCGTGGCAACTTATGCATCAAGGGGAAAATATATCCATAATAAAATGGCATAGTGGGAGACATGAGAGGTAGAAACAGTCTTTCTTAGTGGTCAGGAAAAAATGATATTTCTAAGTAGGTAGTCAGGAAGTTCTTTACAGCAGGAAGGAGTTCCTTCAGGGCCCAGGCAAATGAGGGTATTTAGAAAAGTCAAGCTCACATGGGTGAGGAATAGCTCCAGGCCCCTCTGTCAGCACAATCACCGCAACAGGAAATCCCACAAGGGCCACTGCTCACCTCCCAGCCCGGAAGCCTCCGGAGGTACCTCTCCAGCCTGTTGGTCCTGCTCTCATTCACCTGTTCTTTCTCTTCCTCTCCACCAGTTGCATGACAGATGAGTGCTCGCTCCCTGAAAGAGATGCCTGACAACCACAGCAGTTCTCTCCTGCCAGAGACCCTTTCAAGCAGATACGCCCTCTATGAGTCAGAGCCCAGCAGCCCTACCTGGGCCTCAGGCTCCCAGGATACACACCCAGCCCTGCCTTTGCTGGAAATGCCTGAAGAAAAGGTGAGCAGCATCTGCTCTGATGTGTCTTCCAGGTGGGAAGACAGGGTAGGGGGCACGTGAGCAGCACGCTTTTCCAGCTCGCCGATGGACTCCATGTAGCAAGAAAGCACCACTGCCCAGGAAGGTTCTGCCCTAATCAATACATGGTCACATCTGAGATTTGCCCTCCCTGCCTTATATCAAAAAACCTGGCTTTTAGTGAATTATGATTTTTAGGACAATTAGAGAACACACGTACTGGTCATACCAGTCTTCCAATCAGCTGCCAACCTCTCTAGCCTTGAACTTGCTCTCATGAATTATTCCGTGGTATCCAGAAGGAAAGCCTCTGTTAGAATGTAGGCCACTGGGTAGTCTAATCCCAGGAGCACAGAGGTGGGCTGACTGGCTACTGATTATGTGAAGAGGGATAAATGACTATTAAGGAAGCTTTAAAATGAGACACTATTCACATAACCTAAAATTTCTCCTTTCAAGTGGTCCGACGTGAATTTATGGAGTTGTATAACATCACCACAATCTACTTCCAGGGTATTTACATCACCCCAGAAGGAGCCTCACATCCTTTAGCAGTTACTCTGCATCCCATTCTTGCCCCAGCCCCTGACAACCACCGCACCGCACTGTTTCCTGTTTCTGTGCACTTCCTTATTCCAGTTGTTTCCTATAAATGGAGTCAGATGATAACCTGCGACACTTTGTGACTGGCCTCTTTCACTCAGCATGGTGTCTTCAGCTTCATCTGTGTTGGGGCATGAGTCAGTACTTCATTCTTTTTTCAACCAAATAACATTTCACTATGTGGCCATCCCACAGTTTGTTTATCCATTCATCAGGTAGTAGAGATTTAGATGGATTCTACTTTTTGGCTTTTATAAATAATGGTGCTACGAACATTTATGTACAGATCCAGTATGGACATATGTTCATATTATCTTGGGTAAAACCTTAAGAGTGGAATACGTGAATCCTGTGACAACGCCATGCTTAGCATTTTAAGGAACTATTAAATGCTTCCCCAAATCAGCTACATCAGTGTGTCTTCTCACCAATAATACATAAGGTTCCAGTTCCCCACACCTTCAGCAAAATGTAGTATCTTTATTTTCATTATAGTCTAACAAACTGTGAACATGTGATTTCGATTAACACTTCCCTAAAGACAAATGAGGCTGAACATCTCAAATGCTTAATGACCACCTATACATTTTCTTTGAGGAACTGTCTTTTCAATTCCTTTGTCCATTTTTAAAGTTGAGGTATTTGTCATTTTGCTGTTTAGTTGTGATAGGACTGTATATTCTGTATACTAGGCCCTTACCAGATATGCAATCAACAAATAATTTCTCCTACTACATAAGTTACATTGTCACTCCCTTGACCGTATCCTTTGAAACTGAAGTTTTAAAAACTCATTAAAGCTGGTTCATCTACTCTTTCTTTGATTGCTCATTTTTTGGTGCCATATCTTATACTATCTTCTTATGCAAGGTCATAAAGTTCATGCCCATAGTTTAATAGTTTTGGCACTTACAGTTAGATCTTTACTTATTTCAAGCTAATCTTTATATATGATATAAGATATAGGTGCACCTTCATCTTTGCATGCAGAAATCCAGTTGTCCTAAGCCCATTAGTTGAAAAGACTGTTCTATCTCCATTGAATTGTCTTCACGCCCTTATCAAAAATTAATTGACTCTAGATGTCTGGGGTTATTTCTTGACGATTTATTTATTCAGTGTTCTGATGTATATCTTTATTTTTATAATAGTACCACACCAGCATGATTACTCTTTATTTTTTTACTGCCCTGAGGGCAGAGCTGGCACAGCATATGGTGCCAGGGATTGAACCGTGGTCCCCTCACCTGCCTGAGCTTCCCAAGCAGGTGCTTCAGATCACTGAGCTATCTTGCCTGCCCCAGCAGCATGATTACTCTTGCTAGCTATGCAAGCATTAAAATCAATAAGTGTGAATCTTCCCATTTTGATATTTTTCAAAAAAATATTTTATTTTTGGACTTGCATTTTCATATGAATTTTAGGACCAGATTTTCCATTTCTGGGGAAAAAGGAGACACATCAATTTGGTGAATACTGCCATTTTAACAAGATCAACTCCTCTGTTGACAGGAGATAATTTTTAATTTATATAGGTCTTTAATTTCTTTCAGTGGTGTTTTTCCCCCCAAGGGTAAGGTGATTATTTTTTTTCCAATGGTGTTTTATAGTTTTTACTGCATAGGATTTGTACTTCTACTATTAAATTTATTCCCTAATAGCTTATTCTTTTGATACTGTCACAAATAGAACTTCTTTCTTATTCTCAGATTGTTTATTGTGGACATACAAAAATGCCTTAGTCACTTTTCTCTTGTAAATGAAAAAAAAAAAAAAAAACCCAACACCCAAAGTTAAAGAAAGGTTTATTCAGATCATAATTTATAGAGGTTTTAGTTCACAGTCAGCTGGCTTCAAGACAAGATGGCATGGCAGAGGGGCAACAGTTCATGGCAGTGGAAGACAGACACAGAAAGAGAAAGAGAGAGAGCAAGACAGAGAGAGCTCTTTCTATCCCTTATATTGTATGCAGCCTATCCACCCTAGGAAGTATAGCACTTATACCCCTAAAACTAAGATCACACACTCTAGACTCAGCTACCCCTGAAAAGCCCACCCCCATGACTACATGAGGCTTTAGGGAGACTTCTAGACACAAGCCATAACAAGAAACAAAACTGACTTTGAATACTGATATTCTATGCTAGAACCTTATGAACTTATTCATTACTTTTAATAGGTCTCTTTTTAAACTTCTTGCCAGGCGTGGTGGCTCACGCCTGTAATCCCAGCACTCGGGAGGCTGAGGCAGGAGGATCGGTGTGAGTTCGAGACCATCCTGGGCTACAAAAGTGAGCTCAGGGCTAGCCTGAACTGCATAGTGAGACCTTGTCTCAAAAAGACAAAAAATAAAATAAAATAAAATAAAAAATAAACTTCTTAAGTATTTCCTATATAATACCAATCTACAAGTTGATATAAATTAATGTCTCGCCTCACAGTCCGGGTTACTTTTGTTTTCTTTTCTTGCCCAATGTGCGGGCTAGAACATCTAGGATAGTGCTGAATAGAAATGCCCAGGACAGACATCTTTGTCTTAATCATAAAGGAAAATAAATTCAGCCTTTCACCAGTAAATGTGACACTAGTTATAGGTCTTTAGTAGATATTCTTTATCAAGCTGAATATTTCTTCTTTTATATCTAATTTAGTTTGTCCTTCTGGCTACCACATGAACACATAGCTTCAGAGCAAGGATTCTTGACCAAGGAGTCCACATACCAAACTTGGATAGGAAAAACTGAATTTACATTTGTTTTCACTAACTTCTAGGGGACTATAGCATTTACTTCAATTACAAACTTGGGCAGTGAACCATAGCCACCCAGTAGCACCTTATTTTCTATTACTGTCCTGGACTGGGCTCCAGGAACCTGATCTTCAGATGGATATTGCAAATAAGCAGGTAACTGGTGTACACCTCTGGGCTAGCACGGATAGGGAAGCAAAAGCAATGGGATTAGGAAGGAGGAAACACTGAGCTGTTATCCAGTTACAAAAAAAGGCCTCAGAGCATCCCGTGGGGAGCTAGTTGTGCAGCTAGGATGGCCTTACAGAACCACTCTGAGCTGGGGTGAGACAGTCCCATATGCTTGCTCTTTCAAATTATAATATGTACTACATCTAGCTCATATACATAGACCATAGAGCACAATTTTTAACTACTGTGATGATTATAATTTATTGTAATTGATTTTCTTTATAGTCTTATTTATTTTGTACAACTGCAATTGCTCTAAGTTTCCACGTGAGCTCGTGACATGAAATGTTAAGAAGCCCTACTATGAAAATTATGCAGTAATCCTGGGAAGGCTAGGATCACACATGGTACCCTTGACAGCTTTAAATTATGGACATACATCTCTCCCTTTGTGCCATGATCCTTCATCTGTGTCAAAAGACTCAGCAGCATCTCTTGTCCCCAAATGCTCCTGCTCTTCAAAAGGTACATTATATGATAGGTTCTCATGACTTTTCTTGGAAGGATCTCCGATCATCAAATGAAAATAGCCACATCGTGAAAATCGAAAAGCCCAACGAGAGGAGTAAAAGGCAAGAAAGTGAGGCGCCCCATCGGGGCTCCGCAGGCCAGAGTGGCTTCAGCCTCTTCCAAGCAGTGGGCTACCTCACAGGTGAAATGAAAGAATTCAGGAACTGGATGAAAGGTAAGCAAATGCCTGGGAAAGAAGACTGGGCCAGGCCAGAGACAGCTCGCTCTCCGCTACCTCTTCACTCCTTCTGGATAGAGGTTTCTACAGACGGATAGGAACGGGCGTGGGGCCCAGCTCTAAGTTGACTCCAAGCAGGTACAGCATACCCCATTAACCTGAATTCTCACAGCTGTAGAACTGAATGCATTTCACTGGCCTACGTCCTGGGGAAATTGTCCATTCCTATGTGGAATACATGTAGGACAACCACGGGAGCAGTATAAAAGCCATTTCCAAACAGGCTGAGTAGTCATTCCTCCATTTGTCCCACAGCCACTTATTATGTGCCAAGAAAATATTGGCATTGCTCTCCCCAAGGTTTCAGAGTTCTTTCCTTTTAACTTTTGCCTGAACTAAACAAACAGCACCCCTCGCTGCCCCAGCTCACTCCCACCAGTGAGGTTGTCCTGGAAACCAAAATAGAGGAGCAGGCAGAATATATGTCCCTTCTTCTACACCTGGCTTCCTCTGGGCCCTGATTCAATAATGATTTTCACAGCTGGGCTGAAACTATTTCTTTTCCAGGTTCCTTTCTTCAAGCTACTTTCTTTGCTGCTCAGACCTTAGCCCTCAACTGAGTCATACAGCACTACACATAAAGAGTTACACTCCCTGACTACTCCTTCCTTTAAACCAATAAATTTGCCTTGGAGTGCTCCTGCGCTGCCTTGCCAGCCAAGCCAATGGCTGCAACTGAGTTAAATTGGTCTCAGCATGGTGCCTCAGTCCATACAGCAAGGAGTACCACCTGCTACAGACGGGCTGCTGGGCCACTCTGAGGTGGGCCGCGTGCCATCCCCACCCTGCCCAGGCAAGATGAGAGGCGAGGTCCTGGTCCAGGCAACCCCAGGTGCCTTGTTAGAGAGGCCAAGCAGTGGTCTAGCAGGCAGCAGCCAGGCCTCTGGTGATGGCTCTGTCTGTCTCTTGCAGATAAGCCGCTGGCCCTGCAGTTCGTCGACTGGATCCTCAGGGGCACTGCACAGGTCATGTTCGTCAACAACCCTCTCAGTGGCTTCATCATTGTCCTAGGACTTCTGATCCAGAATCCCTGGTGGACAATTACTGGGATTCTGGGGACAGTGGTCTCTACCTTAACTGCTCTTGCCTTAAGCCAGGATAGGTGAGTTCCTCTCTACAGATCTCTTGACAAGGCATACAGGGCAGACAGGAGAAGCTTTTCCTTGGCAGGTCAGCCAGCCCTAGTCTAGAAGCCAGCCAGCTCCTGAATGCCCACTTTAAGGAGGTCACTGATGGTCCCCATAGAAATAAAGTGCTCTGAGCCACACTGCTGGGGAAGGGGCCAATTCTGTTGGGATCAAGGCACTAGTCAGTGCACAGTCAAGTAACAGGAACAGCTAGCCTTTTGTAGAACTCAAAATTTCTTCACACTTTACTATATGTTATTCCAACAGTCCCCAGATTTCCCTGATAGAGACCCCTGAGGTGATTATTAAGAAATATGTTTTAAAGCTGTACATGATGGCACATACCTATAATCCCAGGATGCTGGGAGCCTGAGGCAAAAGGATCATAAGTTAGATCCCAGAGTGAGCAACTTAATGACTTTAGGAGACCATATCTCAAAATAAAAATAAAATAAAAAGGGATAGGCTCTGAGTTTGATTCCCAGTATTACAAAATAAAAGGGGATGGAGTATAGTTTCAGCCTAACTGCTGTGTGTCCATCCTGTAGATAGATATTCCCGCTCAGTAAATCTGAGGGAAATGTTTTTGACAAGGTCTTCTCAGAAGCTTTAATGGTCAAAGACATCTGAGAACTAGAAACTAGATTAGCGCATATCTTACTATTTTTCAAGGTGAAGGCTTGAAGATCATAAATCAAATGTCAATAGCATTTTTAAATATTAAAACAATAGGATAACACAAAGCCTGCTAGGGCAATCCATATGCAGTACAACTAAATATGATTTTGTGAAATTTTGCTTGATTTATGTTGGGGTGCTGTGGTGGAGACCTAGATCATAATATGAAATGTATTCTTTACAGTGAGTTGTTTTTTTTTTCCCCAAGACTTAAAAGTGCCATCATGCCTTGCTTGTGAGGGAACCCTGGGGACATGGTGGCACCCACCTGTAATCACCACAGTGATCGCAGCTGGGCCACATCCTGAGTGCATTCAGAGGGTCTCCTCGTGGGCACAGACACACAGAAAGAAAGCAGCCCTACTTCAGTAATGGAGAATTATACATAGTGCAAAATGAAAACACTCCCTCCCCCTCCCTGCTTTTTCTCTCCCCCTCCTCTTGTGCCTTACACACACCCATACAGACATACACACGCACACGCACATACGCACATACACACCCTGTATCGTACACTGAGACTTCTCAAAGACTTCCCTCTTAAAAGCCCCTGCGGGGTTGAGGAGATAGCTCAGTAGAATAAGCACTTGCCTGCCAAATGCAAGAACCTGAGTTCAATCCCCGGTCCCGCAAAAAAAAGAAAGAAAAAAAGAGACGCAGGCATATTTGGGCCAGGGAGATAGCTCAGGAGAATAAGCACTTGCCTGGCAAGCACAAGGTCCTGAGTTCAATCCCCAGTACCACAAAAAAAAAAGCCCCTGAAAATCAATGCAAAGAGCTTAGCCATAAATAAGCGTGCATAATTTACTTCTACTTCAGCAAAAATAATCAAGTGTGTGCTTGCACAGGTGTGTTCACGCGTATGTGTGTGTATAGCTATGTGACTACTCAATACTCATGCGGTGCACCTATTTGTAGTATTAGCGAAGGAATTATCTTAATTATGCAAATCACCTATATTAATCCCAGGGGAGACGGCCCATCACGTGCCCCTAAATTCCAGTGCAAAATACCCCTCTCATCCTCAGGTCAGCCATTGCCTCAGGACTCTGTGGCTACAACGGCATGCTGGTGGGACTGTTGGTGGCCTTGAACTCTGAGAAGTTAGACTACTACTGGTGGCTTCTGTTGCCTGTGGTCTTCACAACCATGGCCTGGTAAGTCACCTCCTTCCTACAGATTCACAGGACCCTGAGATGCTTGTGCTGTGGGGTCCAACATCTGCATGGAAAGGTTGGTTTGTATAGTATAACACCATGAAAGTCCAAAAGACCACAAGTTTTTATTGAGTGGAAAGTCTTCTTTGGGTGATAGATTTAATAACAAAGGCTAAAGTATATTTAGCAGTTCCTATATGCCAAGCCCAGTGCCAAGCAAGGTAGGATTATTATGTTTGTCCTCCATTTATAGAAGGAAAGACGGAGGTATGCAGAGATTAACTGGCCGCAGGTCATACGGTATAAAACTTTTTTAAATGAGTTTTCTTTTTCATTATGGGAAAAAGAGAAAGAAGCTAGTGAATGTGATATAGGAAAAATTCTAAAACACCAAAAAAGAAGAGCTGGTTTATTATATTTGATATTTTGTTGTATTTTTTCTTTTGTCTTTTTTTATTAATACAAGTGTATAATATATAATAGGGATGTTTGACTGGAGGGGTTGGCTTGTGCATACAACAGATTTGCTTGCTTTCAGGGCCTTTACCTCCCTCTCCTTCCTCCTCCCATGAGCCCTCTCCTTCCTCCTCCCCTCCCCTCCAGAGCCTGCTTTCCCATTTCCTCCCATCCTTCCTATGTCTAATTAATTTGTTTGTATTTTAGGTTTCTCATATAGGAGAAAACATGCAGTGTTTAATTTTCCGAGGAGTCCATCTTGCTTTACTTTGCATGGTGGCCTCAAGTTTTGGTACTGGTTTTCTGAATTCGGAAGCTGCACAGTTAAGCCCCAGGCTGTACAGAAATCATTTATTGTGTGGCATAACCAGAACCTAAAAGCTGAAAACTCCCTTGTAGTGGAATCAGGGGCCTACTGGTGACAGAGGACTACATGTAAGGCACAGAACCTTTCAGCTGGAAGCATCAGTTGAGTTCTTACTCAAGAAGGAAGGTGAGGTCAGGGAGATAGCTCAGTGGAATAAGCGCTTGCCTGGCAAGTACAAGGTCCTGAGCTCAATCCCTGGTACTGCAAAAAAAAAAAAAAAAAAAAAAAATCCTGGAAGTGCCAAGGTCTGAATATTTTGCCTGGGGAGATAGCTCAGTAGAATAAGTGCTTGCCTGGCAAGTGCAAAGTCCTGAGTTCAATACCCAGTACCAGAAAAAACAAAACAAACAAGCAAATATGACCTGCAAAAGAACGAAGGCAGCTAATAATAAATATTCATTGAAGGGCCAGGGAGATAGCTCAGCTGAATAAGCACCTGCCTGGCAAGCACAATATATATGTTCATTGAGGCCACTGAATGGGTGTGAGTGCTCACACCGTGCTCCTTAGTCCGACTGCGTTTAGAGCAGGTCAGTGGCATATCCAAGAACCCGATTCATATGGAGCCATTGCCCCAGCCTCAGACTATAGGAGTACACACCGCTGTGTTCTCGATGCTGCCCAGGCAGGGTGATTCACTCCTGCACTCAGCAACAAATCAGACATGGCGATTTGTTTTGAGCATCACTAAAAAGTAAATGTCTTTCTTTGGTTTCATAGTCTGGAGTTGCCAATTTAGCTTAAGTACTATTTACTTTTTAGTAGTGCTTACAAATAAACTACTGCATTAAATAGTGAGTATTTTGTATTTCTTCTTGGGGTTTCTTTCTGTCTTCATGCACTGGGACAAAAAGGTAAGGCCATCGTGTCTGTGGCTTTAATGCTACCCAGACACTTGTTGCCTGTTAGGAGCATTATTCATCCTCCTTGGCATACATTTAGTTTATAACTACTCAGATTAAGCCCATCAGCACAGTCCCTCAGCCACACAACACTGGGTGCCAGTTAGACTCTGTGCCCCCATGCCATTTTCCAATTTAAAGACTGAAACCATCGACACTTGTCCCTACACAGAGCTCTCTACCACCACTTCAGTAGTCATTAGTCCATTTGTGTGGTTTCTGAAATGCAGCCCAGGCAGCATGGGCATTAGCAGTACCATTTTCCAGATTTATCCAGTGAACAAAGATTCAAGGGCCTGAGACCATCCTAGATGCTCAGAATATTTGTGAACAGAGAAAGAACTCTATTCTCTTGGAGCTTACATTCTAGGTAGAGACAGAAGCAAAACTCAAACTAACAAAAGGAGGTCATCTCAAGATACAGTAAGTACCTTCAAATAAACAAAATGGCATCAATGGGACCAAGACTGACTCCAGGCATGGGTGATTAGGGAAGGCCACTCTACAAATAGAACATTTGAGCTGTCACTTAACTCATGAGAAAACGTCTGCTGGTTGAAGGGTGGTGTCCACAGGCTTTCCTGCCTGGAGAAGTATGATCTGTTCAAGAACTAGAGACAAGACCATTGAGGCTTGGGAATGACCCAGTGAATGGCGGAGGAGCAACAGAAGGCGGAGGCAGAGAGAGCAGATGAGGGCCAACCTTATCACACCATAGATACAAGTCTTGGGATTTTTCTTTTTCTTTTTATTTTATTTTATTTTATTTTTCTTGTTTCAGAACTTTTGTTTGTTTATTTATTTATTTTTATGGCCAGCTCAGCCTGCCCTGAGGGCAGGGCTGTCACAGCATGTGGTGCCAGGGATCGAACCGCGGTCCCTGCAGCCGCCTAAGCTTTCCTAAGCAGGAGCTTTAGACCACTGAGCCATTCTGCCGGGCCCTAGGATTTTTCTTAAAACTGGTAAAACCGCCGGGTGTGGTGGCTCATGCCTGTAATCCTAGCACTCAGGAGGCTGAGGCAGGAGGATTGGTGTGAGTTCGAGACCAGCCTGAGCTACAAAAGTTAGCTCAAGGCCAGCCTCAACCACATAGCGAGACCCTGTCTCAAAAAGACAAAAAAAAAAAAAAAAAAAAAAAAAAAAAAAAAAAAAAAAAAAAAAAAAAACTGGTAAAATAGGAAGCTGTTAAAGAGTTTTAAGCAGAGGTGTAATGGGTATAGTTTAAATTTAACTAAGCCCCTCTTCTTGCACAGTAGGGAATGGATTTAGCTACCCTACAGCATAGTTACATCTGCTGTGATGACCCACAAAATGAGGACAAGAGTTTGAATTAGAGTGTTATCTATGACCATGAGCAGAAATGATTAGCTATGAGGCATATTTTAAGAAGGTAAAAGTAAAAGAAGGAAGGAAGGAAAGAGAGAGAGGAAGAAGAAGAGGAAGAAGAGGAAGAGGAAGGAAGGAAGGAAGGAAGGAAGGAAGAAAGAAAGAAAGAAAGAAAGAAAGAAAGAAAGAAAGAAAGAAAGAAAGAAAGAAAAAGAGAAGAAAGGAACAGATGAAAAGAAAACCAGTAACATTCAATGTCACAATACCCCACACAGGCAGTGAGAGAGCTGAACCTTAAGAAGATGAGAAATAGGGCTGGCCAGATAGCTCAGCGGATTAAAGCACCTGCTTAGGCAGGCATGGGGACCAGGGTTTGGGCCTGTTCTGGGCCTTCCCCCCCCCAGGTGTGCTGCAACAGCAGTTGAGATTGGGCAGGGTGGTGCATGCCTATAATCCCAGTGCTTGGGAAGCTGAAGACAGGAGAATCACTACAAGTCCAATCTGCATGTAGTGAAGCCCTGCAAACCCTGTACTAAATATAGAAAAAAAAAAAGATGAGAAATGACTGTGGATATGTCAAAGTTGGTGTCATTGGTCCATGGGTGAACTGAACAGAGCTATTTCTGTAATGTAATGAGAACACACATCTGGCTGGAGCAGGATTAGAAACAATTTGTAGCATAAAGCTGGGGATAGGGCCAGGAATTTAGCTCAGCCACATGGTGCCTGCCTGACAAGTGCAAGGTCTGGGTTCAATTCCCAGTACTAAAAAAAAAAGAAAAAAGAAATAAAGCTTGGGTTAAAAAATGGTGTGTGTGTGTGTGTGTGTGTGTGTGTGTGTGTGTGTGTGTGTATGTGTGTGATACTGAGCACTGAACCCAGGATTTTCACATTAAGCTACATCCACAGCTACATCCATAACTACTTTCAGTTTTCAATTTTTTGAGACAAGCTCTCACCAAGTTGCTTAATTGCTCAGGCTGGGCTTCAGCTTGCAGTCCTCCTGCCTCAGTCCCCCTGAGTGTTGGGACTACAAGCAAGTGCCACCTGCTCCAGTGGATTTCCAGCTGTTTTGAGAAGTTTGCCATAAAGAAGAGTAAAGAAATGGGGAAGCAGCTGGTACGGACACAAGGTTAAAGGGTGGGATTTTTAAAGGGAGGAGATATTAAAGCATATTATAAGCTGATGAGAATGGGATGCAGGAAAAAGAGATAGAAACAAGAAAGGGGGAATATTACAAAATTGAAATCAGTGAGACTGGTCAGATCCAAAAAACAGAGAAAAGAATTAATTCATGAAAGAATAAGGATGTTTCCATCAAATGAAAGAGGTAACGAGGCAGAGCATATAGGAATAAAGTAGACAAAGTGTGGATTTTTATGGCCAGGAAAATGAAACATTTCTCATCTTGTCATTTCTATTTTTTAATGAAGTAAATCCTGGTTGTTGGCTGAAATAAAAGGGAAGCAGACAGTAAAAATTTGAAGGAAAAGGTGAAAATATGAAATTGTTCTCAGCATCTTGGAGACTTCATGCGCTGGGGATGTGCAGTAATATTTTCAGGCAGTTCTAAATGCCCACTTGAAATGCATGGTCATTAATTAAAGGTAGACCAATTGTAATTGTCCAGATCATGTGATTTCATGTTTGGTGTAACCCCTGAGTATAGACTATGTGAAATATTAGGTATCTAGGGTGACTGATCCTTTCCAGAGGAGACAGAGTGAGACATATTAATTACCTAACATTTCTCTCTCAGCTAGCAAGTACAGGAGTTATGACCAGCATTCAGCTCTATCCATATCCAAAATTCATGCTTTTTCCCAAGATGAGGCTAGGAATACAGACAGCATAAGCCACTGAAGTTCCACTTCCACCTGCCAGTTCTCAGAGTAACACTTAGTGTCCTTTTGCTGAGCCAAGGCTGCACGTGACCTACATGGCGTGGCAGCCTCCTCCTAAAAGGTTCTGTGCCTAAAATGTTCTCATAGCCTAGGACAGTACTGTTCTAGGTCTTTGTGACCCAGAGGCATGAGGTAGCTAGTTTGCTATAGGCACTGAGGCCTAGTCCCACGTACACATATTTGATCAATTTCCTAGCTTCTGTGGCTCCCAACATATCCCCACTTTTCGTTTTGTTTTGTCAAAGATGGGTGTTCAGTTGCAGTTAGAAGTTGTATTTAGAGATGTCTTTAAAGGACCTTTTCATACTTGATGCCAGTCCAAAGATTGTAGGTACTTGAATTCAGCAAAATAATCCAATAATCCATAACAGTACTGAGTTATCAGCACAGCTGGCAATTGTCAGAAGTTGTTGACTTGAGCCTTTTGCAGCTCAGCATATTAATATAGCTTTACTTTTATACCTCATGGCTACACTTCTCTGCCGGATGGTTCAGACCAAGTCCTGAGATAAACATCCTGTCTGGCTGGTCAAAGTCAGCTATTAGTCACTAGGCAAGCTTATGTCACATGTTACTAATTTTGCAAAAATATAAATAAAGGACTATTTTGTTGTTATTTATATATATATATATATATATATATATATATGCACACACACACACACACACACACAAGATAGTTAGGATATACAGCTGTTTTCTCTTAGTTCATTAAGAAGAGAGGATTGTACTAATATTATCTAGATAAGATATCATGTCTGTATCTTGTGTTCTGAATAATCACTATGAAGACAATAATATGCAATGTATTAATTATTGTAACTGTCTACTAACCTGTTTTGAAACTGTTTCATTACTGTTTTATCTTTTTTTCATTAAAATGAATTTAAAAATGGCCCAGAGGCAATAATTTCATTTTGTAATAATCCCATTTTAATTACTTTTCTCAGATTAAGAAACAAGGAAATATTTAAATTGCTAAGTGTGATCAAAAGATGCAAAAGACGTTTAAATTAAAATTTTGAGACATCAATGCCCTTCAGAACATTGCCTCTTGCTTTGAACACACTTATCCTGTCACTCATGCCACTTTCTGAAGCAGTTCTAGAAGTTCTTTTTCAATGTCCTAAGTTGACTAAAAATGTTTATAGCAATTTCTACCAAGTAAAACATTACAGTGTGTCCTTATTCACTGGATCTGGCACTGTGAAACTTCTGGCTCTTCCCAAAAGTTAAAGTAACCATGATAAGGGGACTGAAGAGATAGCTCAATGGTCTAAGCACCTGCCTGGCAAGTGTAAGGACACAAGTTCAATCCCCAGTACCAAATGCCATGCTGGCCCTGAAACCAGGCATCATGGTACATGCCTATAATCCCAGCACTGGAGAGGCTGAGCCGGGAGGATCACTGAGTCTGAACTGCATAGCAAGACACTGTATCAAATAAATAGATAAATAATTTCAAAATATATTGTAAATGACTATGAAAGGAAAGAACTTAGAGTTGATTCGTGACATCAAAGCAATCATGGCAGCACAGCCAGCAACATGACCAAGAACTTCCAAAAATGCTTCAGAAAGTGACAAGGACCATGAGTTCAGAGTTTTAGGCAGCACAGAATGTATTGATGAGAATTAATGGCAATATGTCTTTTACTATAATAGTTTTTTTTTTATTTCAACAATTACCATATTTTATGATCACACCTTATCTTTCATATAGTATTCTCTACAAAATGTTATATTTTTTACATCTATTGCTCAAAGATATAAGTTCATAATGAACATCTTATTTCCAAACGCAGATCAGAGGACCACTGGACTCTCAAGAAAGCCAGAAATAAATATAACAAGGAGAGGGATGGCTGGTGGTACAGTGGTCACCACTGACAAGGAAAGTGGAGTCTACCAAAGTTCAACTTAAGCGTCTGACGCTTTGTCTCATCTTCAGCCCAGTTGTTTCTAGTGCCTTGAGTTCCATCCTCAGCAAGTGGGACCTACCAGTCTTCACACTACCCTTCAATGTTACACTGACCCTGTACCTGGCAGCCACGGGGCATTACAACCTCTTCTTCCCTGCAACACTGGTGGAGCCTGTGTCTTCAGTACCCAATATCACTTGGACAGAGATTGAAATGCCCTTGGTAAGTGACCTAGCGATAGCATGTTGAGGCCCTTATATCAGCATCTCACTGATCAGGGTGTAGGTTACCTAGGCTCTTGGTTTCACTAGAAACCTCTCCACCGAATGGTGAGTTTCAGCAGAGACCAGAAAAGCTGAGTGCTACATCCGCATCTCCTCTCAACAAATATCTACCAACCATCTAAAATGTGCTAGACACATTCTCAAGGCTCACAAATGCAGGGACTAAGACAACAATATCCTTGCCCTCACAAAACTTACCCTTACATAGGAAAACAGACACCACACAAGTGAACAGGTACTAAATGTTAAGTTGACAATTGCAGAAAAGTTACATAACAGCAAGAATCTGATAAAAGGGCCAGACACTAAAATAAATGTTTAAAATTAATGTTTTAATGTATCAATACAAGACAGAAGGTCAATTTTCACAAATTCTATACCAGTTGTTTTCAAGAAAGAGAGCTATTGCTCTTTGCAGATATCAGGCAATGTCTTGAGATAATTTTCACTGTTAAAACTAGAGAGATGCTACTCGTATCTAGTGAGCAGAAGGCAGATTCCTTCTGCCATGAGGAAAGAATTAGACACTCTAAAATGTCAACTGGGTCAACGTTGAGAAACTGCTCTAATGATGCTGTAAAAAATGTGCATATTGATTCATTTTACTGAGCTTAGATACTGAGAATAAAAATATGTAAGAAAAACCTAATGTAAAATTAAGTTTATAGAATTATTTTGGCCTCCAAAACAAACACAGAAATAGCTGACAGCTAAAATTAGATCAAGCTTACCAAAGACCTGTTGCAAGCCCTTGTTATATTAGCTCATTTCAGTATCATTATCCTATTTTACAGGTAAGAAGACTAAGACACAGAAAGAATTAGCCGCCCTAGATGAATGGGGCAAACCGCTGGCACATATGCTGAAGTGGGCTGTCTGTTACACTGAAAGCTCTAAAAGGTTCACCACTACTGCCCTTGATCAAGCTGTAGCTAATCCCTATGGTAAATACCTGGGCAACTAAACTTTGAACCATCACCATCTAGTCTAAGGTAGAACATGTACCTGCAGGTACCTTAAGCCTTGGAGTGCTCTTTATATGCCTGGGAAAGCCATCCCCCCTTTGGGTGAAATATCTTTTACCCATTACCTCAGTTCTACTTTCTAGGGTGATTCAGAATGTCACTTCTGTGACCATCTTCTGAAAATTTGAAAGCATGTCCCACATCCTTAACTATTGTTTGTCTGAAAGGACTTTTGAGCCCTATTGGTTGTCCCTGGGCACCTGGACCTCGGTGTGGCTTTCTGTTGGCAATTAGCTCCAGAACCTCTGCTCAGGGATCCTTCAAGGAAATCCAAGCTGTAACTCTAAAACTGTCAAAGAAGGAAATGTTCCTCTACTTCAGGTGGAAATGCCACTATAAGAAGTATAAAAGCATGTTAAGCTTTTTGTCTTTTTAAGTTTTACCTTGGAATGGGGGCTGAGCTACAGTGGGATCAGCGGCAGGGTTAAGGCTTAAACCAAAATGACTAGAAAAGACAGAGCCCCTCTCTCTGGTAGAAAATTACTAGAAAAGGAGCAGGAATAGAAATTTGACAGAAGCATCAAGGATCAGTACTATAACAAGTAGAAAAATTGACATGGATACACAGACCCTGATCTCTACCCAAAGGACATTGTCCAAGTGGCAATCACACGTACTGTGACCTGCACCAAAAGCTCATGTGAGCCTAATTGTGAGAGGGGACAGCCCAGTGCCCAGGAGCCAGTGCAGTATGAGTCCCAGAGAAGAGAAGCTTCTCATTATCTTCAAAATAAGTAACTGGAAAGCAGCGGGCCCGAGTTCTGGCTACACCAAGCTTACCCTCTCACCTCCCCGCCAACCAGCATGCGGACAGCTAGCATCCTTGTCTTGCACACTATCTAGGTCTGAGTTTTGAAAAATCAATGTCGTTTTACTCTTTCTCTAAAACAAGTTGAGGGATTTCCTTTCTGTTCAGCCAGCTTGCTGTTTATCCTGGGAATCATAAGGAGAACAGAAGAAGCAGAGTGCTCAGTAAATTTCCACCACACACCTGACTGCCCTTCACCCTGGGGTGTCAGCTGCCACCTGTCACCAGGTGCACCAGTTCACCACACAAAATACGGATCCCGGCAGAGGAGCTTCATTCTGAAGCCAGGCTCCATTCCAAGGCCACTTGTTCCCTCATTCTTCTCATTCTTACCTGCTCGGGCTCACGACCCACATTCTGGGATGGACAGGTGGAAGCTGGACGCCCTTAGCATTCCGCATTCCTCAGATGTTGGCAAAGTGTGACATATCTGTTGAGTGGATGCCCAGCCTGTTCCCCAGAAGTAAGCTCAGTTCCCTAGTCCAGTACAAAGTGTTTTATGTATTCCTATAAGTAAGATGGGGCCCACCCTGTCATTCCTTTCTCAAGTTTATAGACTCTGGTCCTAATAGTGTATGGTTATTGAAAGTCCCCATTTAGAAACAAAGGGGAGCAAGGATGGAAACACCCTCCCACCTCCCTCCCAGTCTTCCTCAGACACTGTTCTCTCAAGAATTCACACTGATAACAGAATTAAATCCAGTTGTTAAAAAGAACAGAAAAGAATCTCATCTACGAGGGGAAATGTTGCTGGCTCCCCATATCTGCAGCTGATTATACCTAATCCAGTGAGTTAGCTATAACCTAACCCACTAGATCTCATCCAAACCCACCTAACCTAACTCCTTTAACCTGGTCCAAACTCTGCTATGCATCAGGTTCACCTAGGCCCAGAGATGTCCCATATCCATCAGATTAGATTGTGCAGAGAGGATCCAGACATCAGTAGGTTTTCTAAAGATCTCTATAGGATTGCAATATATAGCAGGGTTTAACAAGATTAATCAATATATGTTTATCAAGCAATTTTATTGTGTATCCAGATATAAAGAGCCATCTTCCCTTAAGAGCCATAAACTCAGTGATGGAGAAAAAAACTAAATAATTTTAAAGTTAGGATAAGTGCCACACCATGTGCTTTGTGTTGCAAAAGAGAGCCCAGACGAGGAGGTGGCATATGTGTGGCCACACAATGAAGTTGAGCATAATCTCTCTCAATGCCAGAGCCTTGAACTCACAACCCACAACTCTCACTATTCTACTTTTCTTATCGTTTGCCCTTAAAGATTCAAAGACTGTGGGCAATTTAGCCTGGCCAGCAAAGACCACCTGCCATCACCTCCAAGTCAGTCACCCCCAATTCTAGCATCACCAAGTCACTCTGGGGCTCAGTGATGGTCCGACTTCATGCTGTCTTCCATATGCTCCACACAGTGCTCCTCCACAGGGCTAAATGATCCTCAGAAGCAAGGAAAATGCCTTCTTCCCCAAGGAACACAAGCTTCAGGACAACACCGAGCTTAAGAAAGGACAGCACCCACCAACAGGAACATGTCAGTGGTGGAGACAGGCTGAGGGTAGCGAAGACCTTAGACCTGACCAGTGGAATTCAGAGAATTAAACTTGTTGCATTTGGTAAAACAATCCATCATAATAGCCTTAAATATTGCTAGGATTTCTAGAAATTTATATGAGGCCCAGAAGAAATATACTAGTGTCCTGACAATCTCAAAAGCCGTGTAAGAAGGAAAAGCTTTTGGGGCTTTCCAAAGCTCCTCCTCTCAAAGGTAAACCCCATGCTCCTCAGAAGCACGTGGGCCCAGTCCCATGCTTGCCCCTCACCAACTGTGTGAGTGATGCTAGATGCCTGGTAGGCATGGGGCAGGGAGGAGCTATTTGTCCCTGCCTACGAGCTCTCCATCTTCTCTCACACTGGAGGGCAGTGCCATCCTCCTGTTCTACCTCATTAGTCTCCAGCAATGGCTCAGTGCTGGCCCTGAAACCAGTCTTTGCATCATCAGCCTATACTCCAGTAACGTGAATTCTGTTCAATTTGCAGCTGTTACAAGCCATCCCTGTTGGGGTGGGCCAGGTGTACGGCTGTGACAATCCCTGGACTGGTGGCCTGATCCTGGTGGCTCTGTTCATCTGCTCACCACTCATCTGCTTGCATGCAGCCATTGGGTCAATTGTGGGGATGCTGGCAGGTAGGACGGAGATCCGAGGCTTCGGGGAGGTGCTTAGGATCGTGCTTCTGGGTCTCTGTGCCAGGAGCATGGCAGCATCCCAGAGGTATTCTCTTCCTAGAGTTTCAACGCACTGTTGAGGGCGGGACTTATTTTTCTTTTTCTTGAGCTCCTGAGGGAGCAGCCTGCAGGAGCAGGATATACTGAGAGCTGCAAGACATTCTAGGTTCTGAGCCCTTCAGCCAAGGGTGGAGGAGAGTAAGTGGTGTGGGAGAGGAGAAGGAGCCACCCATGCTGAAGTCCATATGGCCCACAACATTGAATTTTTAAATGAGCTTAAAGGAAAAGACTTTCTCTAAGTTGGGCTGGCTGGCATTTCACACTCCTCCGTATATGTATACCTACATACAGACATTTATGTATGGATATGTTTTTCCCCATGATAGAGCCCCAAAATGAAATAGAGGGCTTTGGGGAAGCAGTGCAGTTTTGGGGTTTTGTTTTGTTTTTGTTTTTTATGAATGCAAATGCTTTTCAACGACTTTGTAAACAATAACTTTTTTTTTTTTTTTTTCCGGAACTGGTGATTGAACTCAGGTCTTTGCACTTGCCAGGCAAGCGCTTATTCTACGGAGCTGTCTCCCAAACCCTCTACGTAATAACTTTAAATTCTTTTTTAAACTAAAAATAATTTTAAACACACCAACAAATTACAGAAATAACTACAAATGGTACCTATTAATTCTTTACCTAGGTTCACCGTATTGTTCACACCCGGACCCTTAACAATAATGTCTCTCTGTCTATGCAGATCTGTGTTGACAGAGAATCTTTCTGAGCCATCTGAAATGGGGCCCTGAAGTTGAAATTTTTTCTTGCAAATAGTGCACCTTCTGCCTGCTTAAGGAAATGCCAGGACTGGCATTTGATCCCCGGCACCATATGCATGCCTGCCTTGCCTCCAGGCGCACTGAGCCAGCCACTGAGACCAGGCGTGGTGGTGCATGCCTGTAATCTCAGAGCTGGGGAGGCTGAAAACAGGAGGATCACTGTGAGTCTGAGCTGTATAGTGAGACCCTGTACCAAATATATGTTTTTAATTACAAAATACAAATTTAAAAGGAATGCAGCTTCGGGGCCCAGCGGGATGGCTCAGTGGTCTAAAGCCCCTGCTTGGGAAAGCTTAGGCGGCTTCAGGGACCGCAGTTCGATCCCCGGCACCACATGCTGCGCCAGCTCTGCCCTCGGGGTGGGCTGAGCCAGCCATAAAAATAAGTGAATAAACAAATAAAGGTTCTGAAGCAAGAAAAAAATAAAAACAAATAAAATATAAAAAAAGAAATTAAAAAAAATAAAAGGAATGCAGCTTCTCTAGCTAAAGGGCTAGAGGATGGCTACAGTCCCTTCTAAGCTCCCCATCACTCCAGAAGCAGTAACTCTGGGTGAAGACTGGGGCTCTGGGGACCACTGCTTCCTTCTCAGTCAGCGCCCTGGGTGCCATTGGTAGAGCCTCCCATAACAGAGAGAACTGTGCAGAATGAGGTGAACTTCAGGGAAGAAGGCACCCTCAGACCTGGCACTAGCCATGAGGTGGCCTAAAATAAATATCACCCTTTGTTCCACAGCCCTAACAGTGGCCACACCCTTCGCGACTATCTACACGGGCCTCTGGGGCTACAACTGCGTTCTGTCTTGCATCGCCATCGGGGGCATGTTCTATGCGCTCACATGGCAGACCCACCTGCTGGCCCTCGTCTGCAGTAAGTACTTGGGAAAGTGACAACCAAGTCACTCTGGCTGTTCCCCACCTACCACTCATGTTACGTGCCTATGCTAGCCAAATGAATGGGAATAAGCCAGCAACATGCATGAAGTCCTTGCTCTACCATAGATGGCCACTATAGATGTGGGAAAGAAAAACAACTATATACAAGTTTTACTCTCTGTTACCACAGTACGGTAGGAGACAACTGCAAAGACAAGCAATGTCAAACAAGCTGTCTAATGTCAGGGCATGGCATAGACCTCAAGTCTTCAGGAAAGTTCATAGGTTCCCTGCTCTTGGTCTGGGAACCAGGGTAGTGGCTGGGGGGACGGGGAGGCTCTGGGAGGCTGAGGCTGAGGGTCCTTCTCCTCAACAGCCCTCTTCTGTGCGTACATGGGAGCAGCCCTCTCCAATATGATGGCCGTGGTAAGTCTGGATGCTCCTGAATACTACCCTAAGTATCGTTCCCACTTTAGATTTTCCAAACACTTGGGATTTTGTGGAAGAATAATGAATGAGTCATAGGAGCTGGTACATTCCCCAGTGTTTCGGTCAAGTTTATCCAGGGTTTACCTAGACAGCAGGGACAGGGAAGCTGTAGGACTGGATCTGGGAGACCATCCGTAAGCCAATTTTCAGATCCAACATTAAAATATTTTGTGTACACCAAATCATCAACACCTCAAATTTCTTGACCAGCTGCTCTGACATTCCAAACTCATAACACCAATGCTTCCACTGGAAGAAGACCCTCACCTTCAGCCCTGTCTCAGGCCAGAAATATTCTTCAGGCCCCAATGCTTTTATTTTATTTCTAGGTTGGTGTGCCACCAGGCACCTGGCCCTTCTGCCTCTCTTCCCTTATCTTCCTGCTCCTGACGACTAACAACCCTGCCATCTACAAACTCCCACTCAGCAAGGTCACCTACCCGGAGGCCAATCGCATCTACTACCTGACGATGAGGAACTCTGAAGAAGCAAAGTCCCCTAGCGGTGACTAGCCCAGCTCCTGGCGGACGTGCTCTTTCATGCTTGGACCCTTGTGGTTTCACCTGTGGGGCAATCAGCACAGCGCTCACCTCTTTGCCTTTTCTGGCACCTGTATCGAATCAAACACACCTGTCACTCCCTATCCTTGAGTCTGATTTTCTCTCTCTGTCCAAATCTTCCAAGCTCTCCATTGTGAAACATTAAAAGAAGTTGGTGATAAGATTAACAAAGTTAGAAGTAAGGAGTGTATTTTACGTGCTGTTGGTATAAGCCAATAAGAATTCTTGGGGAAGGTAAACAAAGAATGATATTCTTGGCTTGTTTGAGTAAATAATAGATGCTGTGGAACTGAAACTCCTGAGCAGCTCCCAGGCAGATATGAACTTGGCAGGAAGGAGCAAGTCCAGGTCATGTGCTGAGAAGGAAGCACCACCCCCCTCACCTCAGAGCTATCATCCGATGGGCACCGGCAGCCTTACCCAGAAGAGAGGGACTTCACGAGGGTGAGATTTTAAAGTCAAAACCTGGACAATTGGAACCCTGGAAGCACATAAATATGAGGAACTAAACATTCAAATTTTCCCTTGCTCTGGTGGTTACTGCCCCTTTTCCAACACTCATGATTGAAAGTCCACTTCTATATTGTCATTAATGCCAAATGGCTTACCCTGCCATGATATTCCACTGCTTGAGTGCTCCTTCCCCACCCCAAGGAGCTAAAGCTTCTGTAATTCTTTCACTATTTCCTTCCCTGGTGCACCGGTACTAAAACATTTGTACTTTTCCAGCCATCGCCCACTCTAAATTTTATTCTTGTTTTCTTCTTGCAACATGCTTCTTCTTTCTGCAATAATCTTTAGCTGGCCCTAGAACACACACTATCCTTGTCCATTTGGAGTGTACTACTTGTACTGGGCAGGTCACCTTCTATCATTCTTTCCTCTGTTCTTCATTTTGCCCTGTCTCACTCTCTCCAATCTGGTTCAATTATCGCTTATGTAATTCTTCATCATTTTCTTTGCATTGTATTCCAGAAAATATGAACGACACATTCTCTGACACTTTGTGCATCCATGGCTTGCTTTCATGTGACAAGTGAATAGCACTGTGGCTGGGAGTGGCTCGGGGTTGTACTCACCCCTCTGGGTTGTCTCTGGGTGTTGTTCCTTCACTTTCTGTTCTTCTAGTGCTACAAGTGGAAAACCTGAAGACAACCTCCTTCTTTTCTTTGGTTAATAACCTGTCTTTCTTTCTAGATGACTATAAGATGTTCTCTTCATCTTGGGGCTCAGGAGTTTTATGAAGGTTGGCCTATGTGCCCTTTCTCATCCCTCCTGCCTTTCTCTCTAAAAACTTGTCTTTTTCCATCTCAGATCTTTTCATCTAGCGTGTTTTACTGTGCTTTTCCTCCCTGCCTTCCATCTTCTCTCTCTAGATTGACTCCTAGGTTGGTTGCCCAGGGCTATGTGCACAGAAACCCTGTCTTCTTCCTGGACTTTATTCATTCATTTGTCCAGGAGACATTGCCTGAAGAACAATTAATATGTTACCTGGGCCTCAGGCCTGACAATAAACCAGGAAAAAATCAGACCAGCTCTTGGCTTCAAGGAATTTATTTTATGGGGTCTCAACTGGCCGGGTAAATAGGTCAATCTGAGATCAAGATGAAACTAGTATCTCAGATGACCTGGGCCCACTTCTATCCACAGCGTGTTTTTGTCTTGAGGAAGTTATCTGGTTGGCTCGGTCTTCTGTTTAGGAAATGTATCGGGCATGATTTTTAAGAGTTCCCAGAGAATTTCTGTGCCTCCTCTCCTGTCTCCCATGTTGCAGTTACCTGCTATCCAAGCATTCCCAGCCATCTCTTTAACTTAAGGCTTTGAACCTGTTCAAATGTAAACAGTCCTGGGAAGCACACAGTAAGCATGACCAGTCACTCGCATCTCAGGCTGGAGGGGCCACTTCTGAGAAAAGGCTTGATGGAAAATGCAGGGAGCATACAAAGCAAACATGCACTGCACATTTTGAGGTAGACTTTGGCAAAACAGGGCCTGCGGAGATGAGTATAAGCTGGGCAAATGAGGTCTGGAGCCACCTCTTCCCTCTGGATGGGACTATGAAGCTGGTTGTATTTGGCTTGAAAGGAAGAAGTGGGGGGGCCACGTCTGTCTGCAGCAGCAGATGACCCACGTGCTAGAAGCCAGTTAAATGTTGCCCCAGTGCACAGAGCAAACCATGGGTATACTAAGCAGACAGATGGAGTTGGTGGAGAGGGGTGCTTTGGAACTAAGGGAGCTGTCTGAGAAATGGTGCCCCATGAGATGGTGCATGCACAGGAGCTGGAGTTGTGTTGAGGACAATCGCTTGGGCAAGGTGTGGGGAAGCTGACCCGCAGGACCACTGCAGCCTCTCTCTTCTGACTCCAAGTTTCAAGGACTCTGTGGTGCAGGATTCCTACAGATGACTGAGAAGGAAGTACAGCTAAGGTGGAAAAAAATACAGGAACACAATCAAGGAAAAGTATCAAAAATGTCCCACTGTTACCTTTTCTTAGAGTTTGGCCGGTTAGACATTTGGTCAATTTACCAAAACACACAGCCTTGCTGCTCTCAGTGCACAGATTGGACCAACAGAACTCAGCTGGGGCTCGAGCTGCACTGGCCTCCCTTCTGAGGATCCCTGCTAGCCAGACCTATGTCACAAGTGTCCCAGCCAGCATGGTGGCCACAGCAGACCCAGCGGCCCCAGTTTGCAATTCCTATGGAACTCTAAGCTTTGTCCCTTTGGGCCCTGAATGTTGTGAAGGCCTGGGGAAAGCTGTCATCTAAACCCGGGAGGCAATGGCAGTTCCACTGTGGGTGTGATTTCTCAATGACAGTCCCATTTGGCAAATTTAAAGCATTCATATGAGGTTGTTATTATTATTATTACTATTATTATTATTATTATTATTATTATCATTATTATTATTAGCCTAGGTTCCCAACCTTTAGCCATTTAGAGAATTCAGAGGGGACAAGAAAGTCCAAGGCCAGGACCAGGGAGATAGCTCAGCAGCACAAGCACCTGCCTCGCAAGTGCAAAGTTCTGAGTTCAATCACTGATACTAAAAAAAAAAAGAAAGAAAGCAATTCCTAGGCCACCAGCAGTCCTTAGACCTCTGTGCACTGATGACCAAGAGCCGCAGCCCCTCCTTCAGCTGCTGAAGAGGAGTGTGGCAGAGGAAGCGCGTATTAGAGAATGGCCAGCGCCCGCCTACATTTATTTCTCCTTGAGGCCGGGTGCTTAGTTTTGTCATTCCTGTCATCCCTCCTCTACAAGGCTGGAAATAAAGGCAGCCCACTGATTCTTCTGGTTAACTGAACCTCCAAAAGGAGGATCTTCGGTCATAAGCAGATCTCTTGAAGAACCCTTAGTACTCAAGCTCTGGCTTGTGCTGGGACCTGCGGCACAGGATTTCATCTTGGCCTTCTGCTTTCCAAGGCTGCACCTTTGGTCTGCCGCACACTAAGTCTAACACGTATGGCCGATGCTGTCTTTCTAACAGCTATGGGTCTGTTCAGCTCGCAGGCACACTAGACTTCAGGCACAGCTTCTCTGAAGGTGAGCACTCCTTGCTTTCCAATCTGGTTGCATATTGTTCGCAAGTAGCACCCTCCCGTTGTGTCGGGGCACATCTACTGATGCTCAGGGAGCCGGAGTGAGCGCACCACAAGGATTCAGGAGCTCTTAGGGGAGGTCAGAGGTAGAGGGCAAAGGACAGGCACCAAGGGCTGAACCAGTGGACTAAGTGTCAGGGGGACCAAGAAGAATGTTCAGGGTCAACCCCAAGCCTTGGCCCTGCGCTAGCAACACCCAGGGAAATCCTTATGCTGGGTGCCTATCTGCTCCCCACACACTGCCTGCCTCTTCCTGGAATTCTGGGGAAGGGGGAAAGGATCCTTCCACCCCCTTTGTTTGCTTTTCTTCCTCTGAAGATTCTTCCTGTTCAGGACCCCTCTTCCACAGCTCCAAAACACCTGGTGCGGTGGGAAGGGGACCTTTGACGTCAGTCAGGGCAACTGTCTACTCAGGTGTAGCAAATTTCCTCTGGGTGAGGTTTTGTTTCTGATCCTTTGTAGGCCACAGTTCTCCACCCCTGAGGGTAGGTTGGGGCGAAGGTGGTACACAAATGTAGAGGTTGATGACCCATCATACTCGTGAAGTCAAGCAAAACATGTTTGGGTTGCCGCCCCCACAAACTCTAGCCCACCGCACCTGTGGCCTCACGGGACTTGAAAGGGCCAGAGTCCCTAATATATAGACTCAGAACCCTTTCTGAACACAGGGGTTAGGTTATTCTCTTCCAGATCTGAAATCCCAGTAAGCCAGGGCCCCAGTCAGAGAAAGCTAAGAGGCAAGGCCTGAAAATCTCCACAGGACAAGAAAGACAACCCCTAGCATTAGGCTGTGCAGTGCCTTCCATCGAGCCACTGATGGAAACGCTGCTCCCCAGCCTGCACCCTGTCTGTACCAGGAATTGAGGCAGCTTACTGAGGTTGGAAGGCAAATTGGCCCCCTGAGGAGACAACACTTAAATAATTGCTTTAAACGCAAATTGCCCAGCACTAGAATTCTAATGAGAAGAAGCCACGCAGGAGAGACAACAGGGAGGCCACTGGGCAGTCTACCCTTGAAAGCAAAGCTGCCTGGCCCACCTGAGTGGGGAGCCATGGTAGCAAGAGCTTATCTTCCCCAAAGAGATTAGGAAGTAGGCTTTTGACAGGAAGGCGGAAGGCAAGGGAGAAGAGCTCAAAAAGGGGACATTTATCTTTCTGCTCCCTCTTCCTCCTCCATGGTCCTTGTCTCCAGTGGCAGAGGTGTGCTACCTATGGGTTTAGAGGACATAAATTTGGAAATTTATGGAAAGTCCACAAGAGGATCAACAGGCAGGAGGTGTCAGGGAAATGAGAGGATTCAGGCTTAGGAGAAATCACTGAGCCTGGAGTTGAGGACCAGAGACACCGCCCAGCTGGAAAGAAGTTTCCTCCCCATTCCTGATGGTCTAGAGCCCTCCAGCCCTGTGCAGGGGATCAAAAGGAGCCCAGGTAAGTGGGGCTTGGGGACAGAAGCAAGCCAAGCAGACACCAAGCCAACAGGGCCATCTGGCTCCTCAGCGGGTAAGGTCTTTGTTCTTCAATCGAGCTGTATCTGGGGAACACAGTTGCAGGATGGGAAACTCACCAAGCAATCCAGAGAGAATCTAGATCCTGGAAGCTTCAAGCTACAGAGGCTCTTAAATATTTATACTCCAAACCCTATGTTTTATAGATGAGGAAACTACAGCTTAATCCAGAGACTTAACTCAGGGGATAAAAGATCCTGGGCAAGATCCCAGGCATCCTAAAGAACAACCCTGACTGAGTTCCCCTTGCTCTATCACCAAGTAAATCAGCCAGCCTTCCCATTCCCTCCCCTACCTCACCTGTCCACCAGGTAAGCCATCAAAACAGTCGCCATCTTTTCTACAACTTTGCACCCCACTGCTCTGACATCAGTATTGTTCCCTTGAGAACATCATGTTGTGTTGAGCCTTAGGATGCAACCTCTGGATAATGAAGTAGAGCTGAAACCCCCGGCTGACAAGTTGCTGATTGCTGACGCCAGCGCCCAAGCATCCACTCTAAGCTCCTTGCTCTGTCCTCAGGTCTTATACCCCTTTTGCAGACCACGCAGTCTCCATAAAGGTCTTAGTACCCCGGCTCCCCAACAGTCCTCAGTGACCCATCTTACCATATTCATCTTAGGTGACCACAGCCTTATCCTGTGTGATTATAGAAAGGGAATGTTTCTGGAAGACAGCCAAGTCATAAAAACAACATGTGAGCACACTGGAGCTATCTTATCAGAGAGCAGATAGTCTTTGTAAGGTCCGAAATCTCCTCCAAAACTGGCACCAAAGGATCTGAACATTTTAAAACTTGCTAAGGAAAAGCCATCCTTAGGTTTGTGTGTGTGCCTACTGTCAATCCTTTATTTCAAAAAATATACAAAATCATACCCTTCTGTAAAGGTAGAGGGGGAAGACAACTTTACTTATAATGTTGACTCTGGTTGTAATTTGTTTGCCAGAGTATTGTGCTAAGAAGGATTCTGATATTGTAGCTAAACTTATTAGGAAATAATTCTATGACCAGTTAGTAATATATCTCATAGGTAATGGGGAAGGAAGGCATGGAAATATTGCCTCAAGAGAAAAATCTAGGATATAGTCGTTCAGATCCGCCTGTGACCTTTCAGTAGGAATCACAAATGTGATGATACACAGGGGGTTTTGTTGTTGTTGTTGTTGTTGTTGTTGTTGTTGTTGTTGTTGTTGTTGTTGTTGTTTGCTATCTTTGGGGATAGGAAATAACTTGTAACTTTTTTACTTTAAAAGTCATTGACCCACTGATATCATTTGAAAGGCTCCAACTAACTATAAAACGTCCACATTGCAGGAACAAAGGATCAAGTTAGAAGGCCAAAATCTAGCTCCTTAACTAGGAAATGACTATGTGACCACAGGGAAGTTACTGCTCTCTGGGCATTGGTCTCCTTCTGCTAAGGTCTAGGCTCAATGTTCAGACTCAGTGGTCATTCCAGGTAGTTTCAGTACATTGGAAAATATTTAATGAATACTTTTCAATGCATTATAACTATCGTTATAAAATTCCACTGTGGCCTACACCTCAACCATGTGATCCAAAGCACTTCCTGCAAATGTAGTGGAATGCAAAGACTGCATTGATCCATACAGCCCAGTAGCTTAGGATGGCTTTATAGAAGTAGAACACAGATCAGACAATGAACGGTAGATGAGACTTACGCAGGAAGAAGGACAGAGGAAGCACAAAGAGCCAGTGAAAATGACGTAGAGCCATGGCAGGGCACATGTTGGAAGAACAAGGACAAAGATTATGAAGTGAAGTGTGCTGTGGGAACATTTTGAAAGTCAGGCACAGGGCTTGGATCATTATATTCTTAGCCAAAGGGAGCTATAGATCATTGAGTAAGAGAGTGAAGTAAAGATACAGTTGAAGAAAGGACTGAAAGGAGAATGACCAAAATCAAGGAGACTGAAAGCAGACATTGATTCTGAGGATGTGGGATGCTGACAGTAGAAAGAGACTGAAAAGTTAGCCAGATGATGCCCTAGTTGCAAAGAGGACTCCCCAGCCTTTGGACTCTCTTTTATAATGAGGTTAAATAAGTTATCAAATTCATTTATGCTTATTAATATCTCCCCTGTGTTATAAGCCAAAAATACCAAAAGAAGTGAAGAGAAAGTGCATTGGTCAATTCGTGATCTGTGTAAGAAGGAGAAGAGGGGTTGAGGCTCTGACTATGAGAGGGAATCTCATTTATTTAGCGTTTCAGTGACTCACATCCTACATTTTTAAACAATGGGCTAATTGATTAAGAAGCTGGAGCTTCCAAGTAACTTATCTCTAGGTGCCCCTGCGAGTCAGCCCTTCCTCTTTGCATCATCTGTCTCTCAGCTCACCTCCCAGTCCAGTTATAGCTGAAAAGTACAGGAAGAGTTGAGGATTTTCCCTAAGGGAACCATAGTTTAAATAGAAAAGGATTCTAGAATACCTAATTAGGCCATTGCATTCAAAAACCGTTGAATGGATAGACCCCGCCCCTCAGAAACAACCTTTATGGTAAGGCTTAGCAAAGCAAATCACACACCACAAAGCAAGAGACAGAGAAGACCTCTGCGCTCTCTGCTCTCGGCCCTGCCAGCAGCAGTGTAGCCACAGCCAAATCACTGCACATCTTAGGCCTGGGTTTCCGTAGATAACCTGAGAAGGCCAGAGCGAAGCAGCTCAAAAGCTTTTCCAATTCAACATTCAAGGGCCAGCCAAATAGCTCAGCAGATTAAAGCACCTGCAAGCAAGACAATCCCCTCAGGCTTGCTGTGCCACCCCTGCCCCAGGGTGCACTGAGATGGCAATTGAGATTGGGCTTGGTGGCACACACCTATAATCCCAGCTCTTGAGAGGCTGTAAACAGGCGGATCACTACAAGTCCGATCTAGTAGTGAGACCTTAAACACCCTGTAGACCCTTTCCTAAAAATACCACAAAGTAAAAATAAATAAAAAATTCAACATTCCAGGCTTATGATAGTTTACAGTATAATAGTTGAAAATTTCAATAAAACACAAACTTGTAGAAAAAATGGGCCACTTCTCACAAGCATCCATACACACATACACACATACTTCCATCCACAGGGCGCAGTCCTAGAAATTACAAGTCCTGGTGCAAAGCTTCTACTTAAGGAAAGACCCAAACTATGGCCAAAACACAATCATGTAAAGCAGGCTGTAGAAAAAGAATCAAATCATATACAGTGTTTCATTTCAAAAGAAAAAAGGCATTCTGGTGCTGCAACTAGGACAGTACCTTAGTGTGGGGGTGTGTCCACAGTTGCCAGGTCAGACAGTCAGAAGCCCAGAGAGGCGATAGGGATGACAAATATCTTCATAGTGGATTCAAACGCTCCATGTGTTGAACCTAGTTAGTGACATATGCATGGCATCCATTCTTCCTAGTAATGATTTGAATGGTTGACATTTTCTAGGCACTCAGTTAATAAATACCTGAATCCTTTGGGATCATGATGCCCCCAGAAAAGAAATGATGCACAAATCCTTGTGACTCAGAGCTCTTCTTGGCTTCTGAACCAACGGGAAGGGCTCATCACTGGACCCTGGCCTCATAAAACACAGGACAACAGTGACCCTCAAAGGGTCACTCAGAGATCATCCTGAGTGGTCCTCAAAGGGTCACTCAGAGATCATCCTGAGTGGCCCTCAGCACGAACCTACGTGCACTGTGACACTTCATAAGACTCTTAGGGGAGGGACAAGCAGCAGCTCTTGCACGGCAGACATGCAAACTCAGCAAACATGCCCAGGAGTTACTTGGCTATGGAGCCACAGGTGACCAAGGACAGGGCTTTCTTTCATCTGTCTTTTTATGTTGTCCTTTTTTTTTTTTTTTTTTTTTGTATAAAAGACAAACATTTATCTAGTTTAGAAAACATTGTCAAGAGGAACAACAGGCATGTTTCTAACAGGGAAATTACATAGTTAGGGTGAGAAATGTAGGCTTTCATAAATACTTAAATATATAGAAAAAACATCTAGGCAGCAAGTGAGATTATTTAAAGACGGAGGACAGAGCTCCTTAGCTGTAATCACAGAACACACCTAGCTGTGCCAAGACAAAATGCTCTTGGCGATCCAGGCACCCAGGGGAGCCCATGGTAACCAGAGCTCCTGGATCCCGCATCTGTTTACTTTACCGTGCCGCACAAGTACAGTTTTCTATGTGTGCCTGATATTGTAAGAGAAGAGAGAGTACTGAGTGCTTGCTGTGGACACAGTGCTCTTGTGCTGTGGAAGACCCAACCCCATCTCCAAGTGGATTAGGGCTTTATGGATAGGTGGAATTGACCCACATAACATCCGGTAACCAAAACAAAACATCAGTCCACATCTCTACCTTCAACAGCCTGTTTTCTCCTCTCTCATCAATTGAGTTATTCCAGCCACTCTTAGAGAACTTCTGGGTTCCTGGCTGGTGGTCACAGATGGCCAACCATCTAAAGACTTCCACTATTTTATCTAAGTAATGCACAAAATAATCAGCCTTCACCCTGCAGCTTCCAAACCATACAAAACTCAGTTACCACTTGCGTCTACCTATGAAAGCTCCTTACCTCTACTTCAATATTTACCAAGTATCTAACACTTACCATAAGGTATTTATTTTTTTAAAGTACTTCATACCTTGGAATACCCCATGGCTTTCTTTGTTACACCATTCAGAAATTAAAATTTGTAGGATAATCCACCCTTCATTAATTTATTCAACAAACTTCTGAGTGTCTACAGTATACCAGATACATGCTAGGTGCTGGGGGTGTCAAGAGAAATTAATGTAATCCTAGTTGTCAAGAATATCACCAGTCAAAGCCGGGCGTGGTGGCGCATGCCTGTAATCCCAGCACTCGGGAGGCTGAGGCAGGAGGATTGGTGTGAGTTCGAGACCAGCCTGGGCTACAAAAGTGAGCTCAGGACCAGCCTCAACTGCATAGCGAGACCCTGTCTCAAAAAGACAAAAAAAAAAAAAAAAAAAAAAAAAAAAAAAAAAAAAAAAAAAAAAAAAAAAAAAAAAAAAAAAAAAAAA